>JAXGGA010000391.1:215000-239978 GCA_038373865.1 Uloborus plumipes
TTGATAACAACTGACCTATTACATCGGGCCGTAGATTTATTTGGAAGACTGAACAAAAATGATGACGGTGTCTTGTAATTGACAGCTTCTCCCCCTCACATTTATTATTGCTACTTGTTATCATCATTGTTTCTAGTTTAACTGCAGGAAACCAAGTATGTTTGAAAGTTGACATTTCTATATGGTGGTAGAATTTAAATGGACTAATTTTTCTAATGTTTGAGGAAAAGGTGAAAGGATGCAGATTACTCAAGGAAGCGAGGAAAAAGGAGTAGACTTTTTCTGGTCCTGGCGTTTGACTTTCTTGAGCTTTTCTTTGTTTTCCGTTAAAAAAATTCCTTTGTGCAGTTACAAAAATAAAATATAGTATTTCAACTACCTTCTAACTTTTAATGTTGATTTCTATTGTTTTTTCAAACAATTCCATTTTTTCCCGCTATTGGAAAACATTTCTAGTACGAAAATATCACATCCATTCTTTTTCTCAAGGGGTGAGTTTCCATTTTATTTTAAAATAAAAAATGTGCTTACTATTTTTTTCAAATTTTTATAGTACTTAAAAAAAAATTCAAGTCTTGACCAAAATGTTCGATAAAAACAAACATAAAAAAAACCTCAAAGGATATGCAACCATTGCTTATTTGGATAAGAAAATGCTTTCAGTTTTATCGTACGTGGGCAACCACAGAGAAGACATTCTTTCCACATTCATTTAAGGCTAAAGGAAATCAGTCATACGGCAAAATTTCTTTCTCATCACGACAAGGAAATGCAATTGTGAGAAAACTTTTATTCAAGCTCAAAGCTTATCACAGTAAGGGACAATAAGTTAGAAGATATGAGAGTTGGCTTCCATATTGCTTAAAGAATAAAAATGATAAATAATATTAATAAAGTATAAACGGCTTTCTTTGAGGAGTGGAATGCACAGTTTACCAAATGAAAGTACAGCATGTACGGAGTACATTCTGTACTTTCTACCCAATTTGTGCTTTATTTACGTTGGTTTTTAACTTCATCTGTTAAAAAATGCGGTATTTAAAGTGGAAAAATTTAACTTAAAACTTTAAAAAACCTTAATTTTGAGTAATTTCTGGGAGAAATAAATATAAAATGAGAGAAAAAACTTATATTTAGCTCTAATTATATACTTTATGCTCCATATTTTTCATCTTGATAATTTCTTAAAATTTATCTTTCGTTGTTTACAAAATACATAGAAAAAAGCTATTTGTTTGAAGAAAATTATGAGTTTTAAGCCTCGTTTGGGGTACCTAAATATTTTTTAATTTGAATAAATGATTTTTTGGGACATGTTGGTATCTATGGGAAGTGTTTTATCAACATTTCCGAAAAAAGTTTTTTTCGATTTGGCCTAGTGAAAAAGGGCTAGTTCGCACTTTCGGACGCAAGTCGGCACGGGTTACCGTTGTTCAAATTGCATGAAACTTTTTTTACAATTGTTTTGATGTAAAAGAAAAAAAATAAGCGGGTATGCGTTACAAAATTCCGACTTTCGTTTTTTTGGGGACACCCTAATATATATATATATATATATATATTTATATATATATATATATACATACATATATATATATATATATATATATATATATATATATATATATATATATATATATATATATATATATATATATATATACAGGGTGTCCACTCCAATCGTGGACCAATAGCTAATTTTTAAACCGTTAGAGATAAGCATATAGTTGATTTAGGAAAAAATCTCCAAATTATGAAAGGAATTTTGGGTCTATTCAATGTTTTTCAAAAAATCAAATTTTGAAAGAGTTACGAAATTTAAATTTTTATACAGCCCCCCAGTCCTATCAATCATATTTAGTAAAACATTCTTGACACTATAACGTTTAAAACTAAAAAAAAATCACTCCTCTACCACAAAAATTGACCGAGTTATGACGTTTTGAAAAATCAAGATTTTGAAGGATTTCGCATACGGTCCCTTAAGCGATCGTTCGATGACGTCATGAAATAATGCAAAATCTTGATTTTTCAAAACGTCATAACTCGGTCAATTTTTGTGGTAGAGAAGTGATTTTTTTTAGTTTTAAACGTTACAGTGTCAAGAATGTTTTACTAAATATGATTGATAGGACTGGGGGGCTGTATAAAAATTTAAATTTCGTAACTCTTTCAAAATTTGATTTTTTGAAAAACATTGAATAGACCCAAAATTCTTATCATAATTTGGAGATTTTTTCCTAAATCAACTATATGTTTATATCTAACGGTTTAGAAATTAGCTATTGGTCCACGATTGGAGTGGACACCCTGTATATATATATATATATATATATATATACATCACCACCCAGGTCATAAGCAGCTCTTTGAAACTGGTTAGCAAAAATTTTTATTTGAAGTATAAAACTTAGCGAAAACTTGCTATCTGAAGTAAAAAAAAAAAAAATATTCCCGAAAAACCCTGGGATCGGTATTTGCAGGGTAGTAGTTTTCAGCTAAAGTTACAGTTAATTATTTTATTGCTGTGTCCAGATTTGAATTATTATTGCAATTTTTTTTTTGTTCATTGCTGTGTTCAGATTTGAATTATTGTTTCAATTTTTTTTTTTTTTTTGTCAACAACAAAAAAAAAAAAAAAAATGCAAAAATAATTCAAATCTGGACACGACCGAAAACTGCTACCCCATAAATTTCACAATCAGTCTTATCAGTAGTACGATGAAGAAACCGTAGGTATGTAGCTTTTACTGTGTTGGTTAAATGTTCCTGTATTGGAATACTTGTATTTCCTTATTGTTCAATTTCGTATGGTTTTTTATAGCTTTTTATATGGTAATTTCTTGATTTGCATTAAGTATTTCATGTTTTTGCTTTTAAGTGCTACTGACTTCCATTAGCCTTGTGCTTGCTTGTGAGATGTCGGGGGCTAAATGTTGCATCTTTTTAGGATTTTTGCCTGCAACTATCTAGAAACATATTGCTACAAATCTTGTAAATAGTTGTTGTTTTTCCTGCCATTCACCATTTCTTTTAAATTGTTCTTGGTGTCACTAGTTTTGGTTTTATCTGGACATGTTGCAAAAGTATCTGAAGATATCAATTTTACCATTAGTATACCGACCCCGTAACATTTTGTAGTTTTTACACTTTCCCTACATTTAATAAGCATGAAGACATTTTCGCTTGGAGTTGTAATATCGTGGATTTTTCTTTTTATCACTAGAATTTTCTTGAATGGAATATTTAAGTTTGTGAATGAATCGAACACTCTGGATTTGCTAGAATGTTGTAGAAATTTCCTTCCGAGTATAAATAGCTGTCCAACTGCCTTGAACACAGTTAGTTTTTTTCTCAGATTTGATTTCTGGCAGCCTCGTTTTATTCGCTCGGGCGAATGTTTGTTTTGCTTTTGTAATTTCTTACTTACTGTTCACGTTAGATACGTGGTGCTGAGTTACTGTTAAGAGTACAGTGTACTGTTTGCTACCTAATTGCTGGATGTTTAGCAATTGTTTCCCGCTCCTATTGTAAATAAGTGTACATAGTTGTAAATAAATTTATAGTTACTTCCTCAAGATTGGAATGGTCATTGAAGAAAATTGACGGTGCTACGGACTCGTTACAATATCACTAGAAACATCTCACTTGACTTTTCCCTGCCCTAGGAGAGCCCCCCTGAAGAAGGCCCCATTGTCTTTTTGGAATATTTCTTACTACTTCTAATTTTATACTTACTTAAGATTTTCTTCAGAAGTTTTCGCAAAGTTTTATACTTCAAATATAGAAAAAAATATAACAGGCACGTGCCGTCAAAGAATATCTAGGGTTGGCATATAATAAAATTTGTGGAATATGATGCATATGTTATAAATGCATGTAATAAGCGTGCAAGTGGCATACTTCTTTTACATCACTTACATAATTGGGTAAACTGCGTATGTTCAATAATTTCAATATTTTGCAGCAAATTTTATTTTCGTTACATGTTTATTGTAACGCAGTGCATAACTATACTAATTTCATTAAATTATACTAATTTCATTAATCAATACTTTAAAATGTCCCCAAACTTTCAAATAAGAAGTTTTAAAAAATATACCTTTCCCATATGCATGATTTTTAGCGACAGATAAACAATATTATTCGAATTTAGTAATACACATTATGATTTAACTTTGTTAGTGAATTTGTTCTGGGTCTATAATTTTTGTTTCTCCTCTGTATTCTTATTTCCCTTATTTGCAATTCAAACTTTTTCAGAAATGCTGTTGCTAGTTTTTCGAGGCAAAAAAAAAACAGCTATGTTCAATTTAATTTTTATCAAGACCTGTTCAAGATAAAATCCCTGTGTGTTCCCTTTGGAAGCATTGTCGGTGAGTCGGATTTACATTTGCTTAGGGAGAAATGAAAATTAAATTTACTTATGTTGCTTTCACCAGAAAACCTAATGTAACTTCACGCTGCTTTGTATAACGTATTATTCTAACGTTATTCCGTTCTTTTTCTTCAAAAAAAAAATGTTTTAAAATACGATAATGAGAAAAATGTACAAATCATGAATACAATTGAAAAATAGAAAAATAGCAGTAACTACAATTTGTCCTTATGAAATGATAAAATAAAATGAGAAAGCAAAATCATAATATTTTGTTCACATGCGTAGATTAAAGTCTAATTTTCCAGTTCTCTTGTCTAACTATTTTTTGCACAGAATAAGTCAATTAAATATTAAGTAAAAATAAGTAAAACTGAATAAATAAAAGAAGAAGAGAAGTTTTTCGGTAAGAACAAAAAATTATAAAGAATTTGTATTTTATTCAAAAATAGTCCGTTTTGGCAACCAGCTAATTCACCGACGCACACACAAACAAATATTATGCAATTTAAGTCCGAAATCTTGGAAATATCGACATTAATCAGTGAATATCAACTGAATAGCTTGGAGTGGAGAATTTGTGTACCATATCACTAGGAAAAGTTTTAAGTTTTAGCACGATCAGAGAGTATCCTTCACCTCCGTAGGCTAAATGAATATTCAAGATTTTAGAGAAATGTGGCTTGCTGGTTATTTTTGAAAAACGGAAAGACCAAAATGGCTGAGGGCTAAAAGGTTGCGCAATGTATTGCATAAAAAAGATCGAGTTTGCTCTGAGGATTCATCAGACAATTGACTGAAAATATAACATTTTTCAGAAAAAGTGCAATTTTATTTATTGTCCTTATATTTTTTTAGAACTTAGCCCAGATGTCGTACTAATAATACAAATTATTGTCACCTCTTAAGAAACATTAATACTACCCTTAAATTAATTTAATGGTCTTCTGCTCTCAATTTTTTTAGTGTTTGGAGTCGAAAACTTATATAAATCCACAGAAATGGGTGGTTGGTTGAAAAGGGTTATAATGGAACTCACTGTCCAGTCACCTCTTTGGGGTGAGTTCTGTGTCATCCAATTATTTGCGGATAACCGATTAGATGCACTTGTCTTTCAAGTTTTAAGCAGAAATTGGTAACATTATAAGCACAACTGGATTGTTATTACGCATTCGATTTATAAAATATGCTATCTAATGGATATAGAGCTTTCAGAAAGTTAAAGAGAACATGGATCAGAACATATCTTTTTTTACAAACATGTAAAATCGATTTTTCGCAGGCAAAAAATATCGACCAATGCGATAACGATTAATAGTACTGTGTAAATATAAGAATTTTTCCTCTTTTAAATGGGCTCATGCAAGATCGAGGCCCCAGCACCATATAATTATCAAGAAACATAGCCTCAAAATTTTAATTAATACGATAAACGTAACTAAGAGTTTTGTTAAATTTCCTCCATCGCTTCCCATCACAAATTTAAATAATAATTTAAAACTACATCGAAGAGTTAAGATTAATTATTTGATGAAACAAAGGAGTTTTTTAAGTAACGGTTAGAAACCACTGTCAGTAAGCGTCGGGATTCTGGCATGGATAAACTCGTTAACGACGGAAATGGTTCGAAGAAGGAAAATGCACCAGAGGGAATAATTCTTCTTAGAATTACCGTAACCAGGAAATAAGATGTGATACTATTCTCTCCTAACGACAGAAGCGAAATTTGATTCGTTAAGAACTTTTAGTAATGCATATTTATAGCATTAACTGTTTTTTTTTTTTTTTCATCCATGAAACCCTTCGTGTTGAACATTTCTGTTCTTACTAAAAGAAAAAAAAAACTTTTGGGGTATGGAATGCTTTACTTTTACTTATATTAATTAATTATAAGTTTAAGAGAGTAACAGAATGACCTTGTTTTTCATGAACTGTAAGTAATTTTGCAAAGAAATATAGGGAAAATATAATATATTGTTACAAATTTTGTAAATAGTTTTTATAATGTTTTAGTGTGCTTATTTTGTTGTAATCTTGCTAAATAAAGCGTTTGTTCTAATAATTTTGTCTCTAAATGGTTGTAGTTCTTAAAACTTTGCATGTATGTTGACTATTTCTGCTAGGCACAATTTTTTTCAGGATCTTGTTTAGGATTTAAGAAAAAAAGCTAGGCTAGCGAACTTTTTAGATCATTTTATTAGATGTCTAAACAAGAGAAAAAATATTAAAGAATAATATTCACATGCAACTGATTTGTATGCACATTCGTGCAACTGCTGTTTTCAATCGCTGGGACAGATGGAGATCGTCATTTTCATCTGAAACAAGAAAGCTAAAAATGTCCTATATTTTTTTCTATTTGAACTAAAAGCATTTCCCAAAAAATATATATTTTTCTCTACAAAATATGTCTTCTCATGTTCAGACGCATAATAAAATAATCGAAATAGTTCGCTAGACTAGCTTTTTTTTTTCCCAGAAAAAATTCCACAAATGATTTATTTACTAGTTGCCCCCCCCCCCCCGCCAGCTAGGTTAGCTTCTTGCGGCATGTTGATGCATAACGCCCTCCCCCCCCCCCCACACACACAAATTTTACCTCATTCTGATGTTATATTATTTGATACCTGCTATTTATAAAAACAATAATTTACTCAGAAAAATTAGCAGTGCTTCTTAATAATTACTTGTCCCTACTTTCATATAGTACGCTAAACATGAGATAATTGAACCGTCTCTCCATCATCTTCAATATTGACGTTCTTTTTGTATTAGAGTTAGTAACAAAAATGATTAATTAAATATTCATGAGGAATCTTTCTTAATCACTAGTTATGCTAGGAAGCATAAAAAGTGATTGATGAAAAGAAAAATAACTATAATCGATCAATTTTCTATTTTAACATATGCATCGCATAACGTTTAAATTCGTCTCTGCAGTACTTTAAATTATGGTATTCAAAAAATAAGTAAACATAAAAAAATTACTCTTGCGAGAATCGAAAAAAAAAACAGCCTTTATTGCAATTTTGTTTGCAAAACTTAAATAAATACCTTTCAATCTCCGCTTATGTTAAAAACATTAATTAAAGCAATTTACTAATCATTAACTAAAGCTTGCATGGGTGTACAAAAAACAAAACTATGCTGTTCACATTCCAGAGTGTTTTGATTAGTCATTACTTAAATGAGCATATTCAAAGTACTAGACTTTTGGAACTTTTTATAGACGTATGTTTTTAAACGATGGCAAAAAACTAATGATTTTTGCTCAGAAACGAAGTTTTAATTTTTTTTTATTCAGTAGCAGAACATTATGTTTTGTAAATGACTGATCGACGTTGATGTCAGCGAATTTTTAACACTTAAATTCTATCTTAATGACGGACAATTTTCGTCATTGAGAGCTGTTTTCTTTCATATTTTGGTTATTAAAATATAAAATATCTCGATGTTATGACTGAGCTGAGTTTGAGATATTTAAATATTTTTAAAAAGTTCATAATTCTACTTACAAATTCAGCAAATTTGTTTAAAAAAAAAACCTTCTTAACAAAGTATATGGATGCATATTTTAATGAATGCTCTCAAAGTAGTGTTGCATATAATCCTTAACAAGCTCTAAACCCAGCCAAGTTTTTATTAACTACTTACCATGAGTAGTAAAAGGAGAAGGGGAGTTTGCCAAGATCACGTAGTCTGGTTCCGGCATGTAATACTATCACATTTAAAATATATGAATACATACCTGTATAAAATCACTCGTATTAATTAACAAGTAGAATAATACATGGCAACAATCCAACGTCTTGCAAATGATGCTTACCAACGTCTATGTAAATATATTCTAGTGCACAGTTCTCTTTATAGATTTAACTAGCGGTACCCGCTCGGCTTTGCCCGTGGTATAAAATTAAAAGTTCATTTGTAAAATAATTGGTATAGCAGAAAAAATACTCTATTTTAGTTATAATTCAACTACAATTCCTTCAAAGTATGACATAAAAATTTGGTATGGACCCTACACTACTTTCTTTTACGTGTACATTTCTTAGTAGATGCCTTAAGTGCTAAAATAGTGCTTGGAGGGAGCAAGATGACAATTCAAACATTTAAATCCCTAGTTTGCCACGAAACAATGCAAAAAAATGTTTTACAATGATTAATCTCCTAAATATCGCCGATTTTAACATCATTCAGTGAATTTTTCGCAAAATATCGCCAATAGCGCCAAATTGAACCCCCAAATTTTTTTAATCGCCAAATTTGTCGCCAAATTGGCCACAAATGCTTGGCGACCAAAGGCTTGGCGAAATATCGCCAAGTGATCGCCAATTGATCTGCATTGAAATTAACACTGATTTACTCCATAAAAGGGGTAAAGCATCCCCTTGTGACATTCAAATGAAACCCCAAGGGGAGATGCACAAAAATAAGCCAAAAGAGAAAATAAGAACAATTTTATTGCTCACAGAAACCAACCGAAATCTTACCAAAATTTGAAAGAAGAAGAAAGTTTCCTTTCCTAGCTTTAAAAACAAAACAATACATTTTCCGAAATGAAACACTTTAAAAAGAACGTTGCAATGTCGCAACTTATACAATATTTGGTTAATATTTGTGCTTTGGGTTCCCCCTTCTCGCTAAAAGGGCGACTGTTTCCAAACGTTGCCAAAATTAATATTGCTGAAATGCGAAATCTATGAAAATGAAAAAAAAAAAATCCGCCAAATATTTTAATTAAGTCATTAGTATATTGAAAACAGGGTTGCCGGAAAAATACTACGCTCCTTATTTGGGCCGAAAAAATACTACCGTAGTATCAAAAAAACTACGTCTGGCAACGCTGGAAAAAGAACGAAACAAAAATAAGTATGAACACGTAACCATGGTAACAACATGAAAAGTTGATTTCCGTTGATAAAATGATTCATTTCATCTCTCTTTTCAAACAAATTTTATTCTCGAGCTGAAACATTTTAGAATCGTTTGGCTTGCTTTAATGAAGGTAAGCCTTGAATTCCGGGATTCTAAAAACAATCGTTACAGCTTTCCTGATGATCGTAGAAAATTCGAAAAAAAATCCATTTCGTGCAGAAAATTTCAAGCTTTCGAATGACATAAGACTTGAAAATGTGTATGAAATATTTCTTCCCTGTTTTATCGAATTTCCGCTAAGAATTCGAATGGAAAAAGAACGAAATGGAATTTTCGAAAAATCCCTTCGAGGTGCAAAACTACATGCTACAAACTAATTTTGTGCCAAGTGGCATGAAAATCGATAGATCGGTTTTGGCGCTAAACGAGTAACAGACAGACAGAAGGAAAGAAAGAAAGAAAGACAAACCTTCAGCTTTATTATTAGTAGAGAAATAGATAATTTTTTTTCTTTCAATTATACTAAAACATATATACAATGAGCTGCATTAAAAACCAAAAATTAAGAACCAACCTGCGAAAAAAAAAACTTTGTTTTTAAAAGAAAATTAGTTTAACTTCTTAAAAAATATCAAATTATGCCTTTCATAACAAAATATTTCACTGGAGTTTTTATACAGCGACTAGTACTTAAAGAATCTCAGAATATTTTATAAAATTTTCAGCATGAAATCTTGAATACAGCGCTACTTATTTCAATAAATACTTAATTCAAAACTGCAACTACTACTCTTTATCCAAAACTTCCTAATTCCTTTAGACGTTTAGTGTGAAACAAAGAAGGTAACATAGAATTCTGCCCAGAGTATGAATTTTAATGCTGCATAACGGTTTTTAAATTAGATTGTTTAAATTTTTTTTCAAAACATTCACTCCTTGAAAATGTTATTTTTATACAATGGGAAACTTTTTTTTTTCAACGGAGGTTTTATAAAAGATATCAATGATAAAATTCTTAAACTCATCACTGGGGATAGTTTACTAATTTGGCTTTAAATGTTTTCTCTTGATTTATATTGGAGAAACCAAGAGATTTGAGCTGTTTTAACTAGGCTCAAAAAAAGGAATTTTTCTTTTGGATTTAGCTTAAAGTATTTAAAAATAGAGACCTTATTCATCTTTAAATTAAGGTTTTATCATACTTCCTGCAATCAATGTAGCCACTGGTAGAATGA
The DNA here is from genome assembly GCA_038373865.1 of Uloborus plumipes. Classification (NCBI taxonomy): domain Eukaryota; kingdom Metazoa; phylum Arthropoda; class Arachnida; order Araneae; family Uloboridae; genus Uloborus; species Uloborus plumipes. Next base: position 225,492 of record JAXGGA010000391.1, read on the forward strand.
AACGAAACCACTGAAAGCAATCAACAGTAGAAAGAAAAGGATTACACTAATAATCAATAAACTTGATTCCGTACAATTCTTATCTTAAATAAAGGATGGATTATTGGATTACTTTTAGGGGGGGTTGAAAACACTAAATTTTTCTGCAAACTATAAGACATCCCTAGCAGCATCATCTCATAGGCCGATGATCGGCCATTCACCGAAACCCGATGAAATTCTCATCGGCCGATGATCCAATATGTCTCATCGGCCGAGCAGAATCCGAGCAGCAAAATCCGATGAGAATACGATGAGATTTGGAGCAATTTACGAGCAGAACAGTCCCGTGCCGAGGAATTTCATCGGGAAACTTGATCGGAAAGTTATCGTTTTCCTATAGAATATAGCTCATCTTATTTTCATCGGGAAAGTTGATCGGAAGGATATCGCTTTTCGATGAAAAGTAGCTCATCGAAAACCGTGCTCGGATACTGATCGGAACGATGTCATTGTGCGTTACAGGATCAGTTTACGAGGAGTTTGTTGATCGGCCGAGCAAAATCCGATGAGTTGATGCTACTTGGGATGTTTTCACAAGACTCATATTTTACAATTTTTGAAAGCATCTGACTATAATTATCATGTTTGTTTCAAATGGGGCTGCGTATTTAGCTTCTTGCCATTTGCAAACCTTGTGCTTTAATCGAGACTGGTACCCACTTTTTCATGTGGCACCACCATCGGTGGAATGCCATTGCCACAGAATTTTGACGCCCAGTTTCCTCACTAGATGGAGGCACCTGGGCTCTGTTAGATGCGAAACAGCACTAGAAAAAATTTTTGCCAAGAGATACTTAATGCCAAACAAGTATTCGAGGGACGCTGTCAATTTTCTGCATCATGAAAATCCACCGACTGGAGTCGATTTTGATCCCGCGTCTTTGGGCGTAAGAGGCCAGCGTCTTAAATACTATACCACTTTTTCGGCTTATAAGGATCATTCGACACTGCATTTTATGTACTTAATTTTTCTCATATGATATAGAAAAAGTGCCGATCTTTATAACGTTTGCTCAATTTCGCAAAACGTAAAGAGAAAAACGGCTCTCAAATCATTACTATTACTTACTTTACGTATTATTAATCTTAAATTTTGATCTTCGTGAAGAGATATTCACGTCACTGCAGAAATAATTTCAAATGTCTTCCTTTTAAATGAAAACGTAAAATCTTGTAATCTCATTTTCATACAACGTGAAAATTATGGCGAAAGTTCAAGTCTACCTAGATTAACTAACTAACTAAACAGTAAAAATAAAGGAGAATAGCCAAGTACAGTAACGTAATTGCAAACAAAATGATTAATAATAATTCACACAAAGATAATAAATAAGTTTGAATCCGAAAAACAAATTTCGTGTATTCAAAATTTCACCTTGAAATGCCTATAAACTAAATTTACTCAGACTTGCAACCCAAGTTGAATGCTTAAATCCTTTAAATATGTACACTGCAAAAAAATGAGCTGTTGTTTTAAAAGTATAATACTGACAACCGAGGGGTTGCAATTTAAAACTGTAAAATGCACAGAACTAAACTGTAAAACTATAAATTGCACAGTTTCTTACTGTAAAGTTAGAAATTTTACAGTTTATTGCCGTAAAATTTAGCTATATTACACTGTGAAAACAACAATGTACTGGCAGCAGAGGTTCCAGTTTAAAACTGTAAAATGCACCGTAATAAACTAAAATTAGCAGTTTTGCAGTTTATTACAGTAAAATTAGTTTTTTTACACTTTAGTACTGTAAAAGTAGAAATTTTACAGTTTATTACTGTAAAATTAACACTTTTTACAGTTTATTACTATACAATTAGCTGTATTATACTGCAAAAACAACATTCATTTTTTACAGTTTATATAGAAAGAAAATGCTTGGAAAAAAATGTCAACTAGTCTGTCAGTTTATTGAAATAAGCCGCTCTAATCCGTAATAAGCACTTCTTTTGCTAAGATTTATAAGAACTTTTTCGCTTATGGCCAAAGTCAATAAAATACTAACCCAAGTAAGTAAAGGATTAAGGTAAATAAATTCCGGATTAAGAGGAAGAAGAAGTGTTAGGATTTTTGAAAAGCACACCGTTGCTCAAAAAAGTTAAAAGATCATTCTCTGGAGTAACTTAAAAAGAAGTAATATTAGTAAAGTAACGAATGATTCTGAGATGTTAATTAAATGAAAGATGATTCCCAAAAATTAACTCTGAATCTTAAAAGATTACTTCTGTATTGTGCTGCTACAAGAGCTTAATTGTGAAAAAATATTGAATTAATTCAACAAAGAACAATGTACAAAGTATCAACTAACTTGTGTTTATAATGAAAAATTCATGATATAATGAGAAAAAAGAATATTGGAATTGTAAAGACGTGATCCATTGAGAATACCCCTTCTTCAGTACAAAAGTAAGTACTCATATTCACGAGAAGGAAGCAAAAAGATATTTTTCTGCGTAAATATTCAATTCTGTGCTAGTAAAATGCGTAGTTTTGTGTCGGAGTAAGGGACGGGCTCCACATCAGCAGAAAACCGACAGAAACCAAAAATCCAGGTACTTTCTATTTCCTTTAAATTCAAAGTATCCGAATTTTCGGTCCTTCGGTTTCGGTCGGTTTTCTGCTGATGTAGAGTCAGGCCCTAATGTATGGATCTACGTGCTAGCTGGCTATATGCGAGTAATATCTAACTGCGTAATAATGTGTGGTAAAAGTTTAACAACGTATGCAAATACGAATAAAAGAAGATTTTTTGGGGTTTCATATAGACGACTTAAGAGCCAAAACCTTAAATTTTAGCTTATGAAAATCTCATTATGAATTAAAATATTAAAATTTGGTGTTTAGTGATGTACAATTTGCTATTTGCCTAAAGATCTTACACGTTCAATCCTAATATAGAAAAGATCGTTCTTAATATAGACACAATCCTCCTATTAGTATAAAACTAGCTTGGTAAAGTAAAATAATGTAAATATGAAACTTAAAGGTATTTTACTGATTACATAAGGTAGTACATCAGTAAACTGCAGTATCTATGGAACCTAATTCCGCAGTGGCCGTTGATAACGTTATTCTATAAAAGACATTTCTTTACATTTATTTAGCCGTTTTACCTCCATCTTTTGTATGCATGAGACAAACGCTTCTGCGCGCTCCTGAAAAACAAAGGCTTGCATTAATCTGGCTCTTGGCACAGACTTTATTACCCTTTGCGTTTTCTCATACTGGTTCAAAGTCTGTTTGACCTAGTATGGCTTTGATAATTTGATGCTTGACTGTGGATATCTGTTTCGGTTGAAAGAGACGTAATTTTTAGATTGGTACGACATCAGAAAAAAAATGTAACGCAAATCGACTTCGTTGGCTACTTGTTTTTGATAATAGAATCGTTTAAGCTGCAGCAAATCGAAAGTAAATGTATCAAAGCAGGTCTATAGTTTTGTTTAGGTAAATCAAACACAGCAGATGTAATAAAGAAATCATTTTTATTTGATTTTAGACATTGTGTTTAAAGCTTTTTCGGCAATTTAGCTATCATGCGCAGCAAATCCACCTATAACTAATGACTCTAAACTAGTGTCTGAGAGACGTATGCTCTTCTTTAAAGAAAAATATTTTTCCGCTTTTTTTTTTGCAGTTTAAAAATCAATTTTACTTCGGTTTTTCCCATAAATAGTACTTCAGTACAGGCCTGTCATTTAGGGAGGTCAAGGGTGTCAATTCCCCCCCCCCCACCCGACTTAGGGAAATAAATGTATTCACATATAAGTAGGCGTGGTTTTTGTTGTTTTCCGATGAAATTGCATTATGTTTGCACCCCTTGACCCCCCTTGGAAAACCTTGAAATGACGGGTCTGCGTCTGTACCACATTGTGCTTGAACTAATTTTTCTAATGGCAAAGCAAAGTACAACGTTCATTATTATCAATTACCTCTAAACACATAAAAAAAAAATTCACTTTTAGAGTTATAATGCATTTAAAAATCAACTTAAAATTTTAATTTCTATCTGAAGATCACATTTGATCTTTAGCACTGTGGCAGTCACTTAACAAGCATTGTGTACATGCCCTGGGGAACAAAAATAATCTCTCAATATAATGACAGCTTTGAGGTGGAAGCAACGCTTGTGGCTTAATTAGTACGCAGACCCAAATGGGCTCCTCGCCTCTATTATCTGCGAATTCTAAAGCCTGAGACGCATAACATCTGCTGCAGAAATGTGCTTAATTAACAGCTCGTTTATTGTTGAAATATGATTAGCATTGTTAAAACTCCACTCAGAGTCGTTCATTTAGGTTCATTCTGGGGTTGATGGAAATGCAATTTACTCATTACAGAATTGAAGACAGTGTTTAAGTTTTCGAATTGGATTCCCACACATCGGTTTGAATAATCATTGATATTCTTTTTTTTTTTTTTTGCTACAAAATGACAATTTTTAAGTTCCAAGTTGAAAAACAAGAGCTATGAGTTTAACTTTACCGGGAGAAAATTTTATTAACCATTTTTGCTTTTAATCTAGTTCGAAGATACATTAACATTAAGAAGGGGAAAAAATCATCAGATGTGTATTAATATTGATACCATTCAAAGCCTTCTGGTTGAAAAACAGAAGCTAACTTTACGGGGAGAAAATTTTACCAACAACTCTTGCTTTTAATCTAGTTCGATGATACATAAAAATTTAGAAAAAAAAATATTCACCATATATGTATTAATATTATTACTGTTAAATTCGTTGTTTATCACAAAATAATACTATTGTTCTCTGGATTCAAGTGCTAAGATTTTAGAAAGTTCAATTCGGATAGTTTTCTTATTAAACTTTAACTGTACCTCTGGACACAAAAAAAGTATATTAGAATAATATTGTATCTAGGTGTAAAATACTCAATTTTCAGAGTATGCTGGGTATAATCTTCAAAACTATATCAAGTATACCTCTGAAAAATTCTGAGTGAAATTTTCTTAAACAATGAATTAGTCTATTTTTGATAAAAGATGTTTTTCTTGACCCACGAGTATTTTGCTTTCTTCGGAAAAATGTTATTCAAAAGAATGAGCTTTATTGAATTGCTAGTCGAAAACTCCGAAATTCTTCAGGACAGTACTACTTTCCATTCTATCAAACAAATGCAAATCTGTTTATCTCAGGATTCATTCAAATGTAAATAATGCCTTTTACAAGCATAATATAGTGGCAGTAAAAAAATCCGCTCAATGAAAGATTTTCGCGTACAACAATGGAAAAACAGTACATGAAGTAATGGGCAACTTTCTTTGAAAAGAAAAAAATGTAAGAAAGTTAGAATTTTTTGAGCTGCTTTTTTGAATCATTTAGGGTCATTCCATCGTGACTAACGTAACATTCAGAGCTGATTTTATAACTCATTTTACCTGTAACTCAAATAATAAAAAATAATTTTTCGCTGTGTTGGTGGATTTGAAATGTAGATGGTGTACATGTATTATTTCTGCTAAGAATTTAAAATAAAATTACTGACAACAGATATTTTTTCAACCAAAATAGCAGTGTGACTAACGTAACATTTTTGCAACCTTGAAAAATAATGTTCATGTTATGAGGCAAAAATTTCTGAAAGTTAAGCAAGTGTTAAAAATTGGCTGATATATTTGAAAAATATGGAATGTTAGCTTTTAAAAATATATATTACATTTATTAAATTTTGAATTTTTTTAGAATTTTACACTTTTACTGAAAATGGAGTGTGACTAACGTAACGTGACTAACGTAACCATCGAATAACAAACAATAGATTTCTTAAATGAAATTTATTATGGCTAATATTATTGATAATTACATTAATTTTTCCTTTTTTTTAAACTTATTATGTTGCATATTTTTATTTATTTATATATTTATTATTATTATTTTTTTAATTTTATGTATTTTTTTATTTATTTATTCTGGGGTAAGAAAGTGTAAATGGAAGGCTCCCTTTTAACATAATTGAGTCTGTCAAAGAAAATTTAGCTTTTGCAAACTAAATATTATCAGGTTTGGGCCATTCAAATCTTTGACCTGTTTCTCTCATCTTTGATCTTTTGAGCCCAATGTTTGAACTTCCTAGAGTTAACTCGCATTTTTTTTTCAAAATCAGTTTCTTCATTCTTATTAATTTTTTTATAAAGTTGATAGATTTCTTCTAAGTTATATACAGGCAAACCCTTTTGTAACTTCTTTCTCTTGTTGGCAACAAAGTTCTTTACATTTAACATCTTTCTTGTGGAAAAAAAATCGCTAAATTATCACATTATTATAAAATTAGAGAACTTATTGTTTTGTATCATCCGACAAACCCAATGATTGTCTATGGGATTTAGGATTTCCTATATTAACTGCTATACCTGATGCCAGCTTTTGGAGAGATATAACTTTCTTTCAGGGACTGTTGGCTAAAGCTTTTTTCTATATTTCGTTGCCTTTTCTGGCGCTTGCCTTGTGAGAAAAGGAGATTCTGTAGATATGGAGGAAATAGTAGTTTGTTTCGTTGCAAGTATCTTACATATTTTAATTATTTTGAGGCTTCTCTTTCTTCCTCTTTTAACTTCATACCCGAAATTGTGTTTTTTCGTAAAGAACGCATCAATGTTTTTGACATTTCTCTTTCATCTGAATTTTATAGAGGCTCTGATTCGCCCGACTTCTTCTTTTCCGTTCTGAACTAGTCAAAGGAGCTATTTTGCCTCAAATATTTCAAAATAGTTTGATATATTTTATTTACTCTTAACTGGAAATTTAAATAAACACTAAAATAGTTAAGCTTTAAGCTACATTAATCTTTTTTTTAATTGTTACCATAGTCGCATTCAAACTGTTACGATAGTCACATTCAAACTGTTACGTTAGTCACACACCTAAAATGTTACGTTAGTCACACTAATATTTTTCTATTAAATATATCTAAAATAAATATTTTAGGATTTTCAAGTAGATATGATATAGACATAAGAAAATAAAGAGCTATGATATTTAATTATTTTTAGTTCAGTTTTAAAATAGAAAACATTGCATTTTTGTGACTAACGTAACATAAAACAAGAAAGTGAAATAATGAAGATAATTAAAATGCTTATCTTATAAACTGAATGAAAAAAGCTGTTAATTCAATCAGATATAACTCCAAACTTTCATAAGAAACGCAGTTCTTTCAAAAATTCTCAGAAATTTTAACATTATGCACGAAAACAATGACCAATGTTTTTAGCGTTTACTAAGACTTTTCTGCAGCCATGTACTTACAGAGCTCCAACATAAACACCAAAAAGGATTTTTCAAAATTTTTGCTAGATTCATATACTAGAAAGTATGCTGAATAAAATGATAGGTCACAGTTAAGTCTTTAAGGTACTTTTATTTTTAAGGCTGAGGTTGACATTTCTATGGAATGACCCTTTAATTTAAAATAAAACTTGTATTTACATTGTTTCCATGAAGACACAACATAAAATCCAGGTTAAATTTGACTGCCACATCAAGAGTGGCGTGCGTGAAAATCAAATGAGTGCTTAATAGGAAAAGCAAAATAAATGTCTCTGACAAAGTGTCATTCTACCTATTTAAGTTCAAGTTTTCACGTCACAGGGATCACGGGTTTCCAAAACAACTAAAAAACGGAAAACTACATGCAAAATTTAGAATTTAAATAAAATATTTAACACACTGTAAAAAATAAATGTTGTTTTTACAGTATAATGCAGCTAATTTTATGGTAATAAACTGAGAAATTGCTACTTTTACAGTAATAAACTCAAATTGCTGATTTTATAGTTAAAAACTAAAATTGCTAGTTTAAGTTTATTATCGAGCATTTACAGTTTTAAACTGGAACATCTACTACCAGTATTATACTGTTATTTTTACAGTACGATACAGCTAAATTTTACAGAAAATAAACTGTAAAATTACCAAATTTATAGTAAAAAACTGTAAAATTAAAAGTTTTACAGTTTACAAGTGTGCATTTTGCAGAATTAAATTGGAAACTCGGCTGCCCGTATTACACTGAAAAAGCAATAGTTCATTTTTTGCAGTGGGAAACATTAAAGGTCTATTATTTTTATTTATCTTTTCTTTCTTCGATTTAGTTTTTTTCATTGTCTTGTGCCAGATTTATAGTAATAAACTAAAATTGCTAATTTTACTGTAATAAACTGTAAAATTGATAATTTAACAGTTTATTACTGTGCATTTAATTTTAAATTGGAACATCTGCTGCCAGTATTGTACTGTAAAAACAACAGTTCATTTTTTGCAAAGCAAGGTCTGTCCGTTTCAAAGCGGGACGTATGGTCACCTTTGTTCTCCATCACAGAATTATATGAAAAATTTAAATTACGAGAAGTGACTAAAATCTAAAAATGATCCTATTTCGCCATAAACTTATCCCAACGTTTTAAAATTTATATTCAATTACCTATTACTGAAACGCTTTGAGTTATTACCCATTATTGAAAACCAAATTACTGTTGGCGGACTAAAATGCTGACTATGCTGAACTTGAAAGACAGTAACTTTTCTTATACGATGCAGTTAGTTCTTATCACAGCGCGCAAAGCAATTTTGAACGTTTTAAGAACTTTATCTTGGCCTGTTTTAAAACTCGATAGAAAATTTCACTCCGATAAAACAAGGGGTATGCATTCAGTTTCAATTTTATAGCGCGATAAAACATAGCTCAAGTATTTTATTACTCATAACAAAACCGATAATCATATAACTTTTACTTTGAAGCACAAAACGAATGCATGAAACTATTCGGGGTTGAAAAAATGTCTTTGAGGGATATTACGTTTTCGATTACAATTTCCGACGACTAAAGCGTGCATTAGTTTTATAAAACAATTTTAGTACGTTGGAAAAAGTATTCCATTTGAAAAGTAGGCCTCGAGTAAAAACTTTGCCATTATTCCGTAAAGCAAGACTGTAATTCAAAGCTTAGGGAGAATTAATTAAAAGATATGTAATTATGTATAGATGTGCTTGTCTTTTTTCTATTTTTTTTTCAAACTGTAATTTCCTGAAGCACGTGAAGCTGTATTGAAGAAAAATAAGTTGCTCTTTCTAAATATGTGTAAAATTAATTGCAGATAAACCTACAGTTTTCCTCAATTCAAAGATCTGTACTTAAAAAGGGATAACTTCTGCAATCTGGAAAATCGCAATTTTGCTGTAAATTGTGAACAAATTTAATAAAGTGAAAAAGAGAAAAGATATAATAAATACCTTTAAAAAAATATTATTTACTCATAAAGAAAAATTTTGTAAATGCGGCATAGAAATTTTTCTCTAAAAAACGCGAACATTTTTAAAAACTGCTGTGAACTGTGTTACTTTATAAAACGCAGTCAATTTTACCTCAATTTTACCAAAATTTACCTGAGATTTGAAAGTTCCTAATAAATATAAGAAACGGACGTCCATGAAGTTTCAAGCAGTTGAACTTTAGCTAAAACCGCCATACTACTAGTAAATCAGTCAAAAAGTGCTGAGTCACGTAAAACTTAAAACTAATAAATGGACATCTTTATCAAAAGTAAAGATATCTACTTAGTCATCGAAATGCGAGAATTATTTTTGTTGTTCATCTGAGGTGAAGTAAATGAATATTTCTCAAAAGGAATACATTTTTTTATTTGAAACATTGAAATCATAAATTCAGAGTCTACAGGTTTTACACGTTAGAAACAAAGCATGGTTCCATATTTTCTTCTCGCGAAAGAAACTTTTTTCCATGAATGAAATGAAAATGATTTACTTCATTTTGTTTATTTGTTTGATATTTAGAAAGGGCTAGTAACAGGAACATTGATGTAAGTTACGCTGTAACTTTTAAACAATCAAGTGTACGAGTGAATTTGACTTTGCCATGACTTCACTGCAAAAAATGAACCGTTGTTTTTACAGTAAAATACTGGCAGAGGTTCCAATTTAAAACTATAAAGTGCGCAGTAACAAACTGTGAAATCAGCAATTTTACAGTTTAAAACTACCAGCCACAGTTTTAGTTTATTACCACAAAATTCGCTGTATTATACTGTAAAAACAACAGTATAATACTGGCAGCAGAGGTTCCAGTTTAAAACTGAAAAATGCACAGTATCAAAGTGTAAAGTAAGCAATTTTTTAAATTATTGCTGTAAAATTAGCAGTTTTTATAGTTTGTTACGATAAAATTAGCTGTATTATTCTGTAAAAACAAGATCTATTTTAGTGTTGATGTTTCACAATCTGACGTCTTCGTGATTGGTAGATAGAGCATCATGTGATCCTCTGTTTAAATGATAGGTGGACATTTTGAACTCATAGATTCTTTCCCCTTCGTGTCATCGTTATCGAAATACGAGGCCATACTTTGCCGAAATTTCAAGAAAAATAGTCAAATTCTGCAAATTCGGTCAAAAACCTATGCGTTGGATCTATTGTCTCTTCACATAAAATAAAAATGGAGAAGAAATTCGCATCCGCCAAAATATCATGGTTGGTGATTTTCCAATTTAGGTAATACGAAGCATATGAAAAAAAAAAAGAAATGGTAGTTATGATGCGGTAGTACACATATGGTTATAATAGCCAATTTGCTCTACTATACTTGCCAAGAGGATTATTTTGAATATATTTACAGCCTATGCCGTTATAGTGTTTTCATTTGTTATTAGTCTTAAAAGTTGGGAATTAGTAATCTGGAAATTTGGTATTTAGATGGGTTTATGTAGGTGTTTCTCTTGAAAAGAACGTGATGTTACAGAAAAAATTCGCTTTGTAATGAAACACCTGTTTGAGTTAAGACTTGAATAAAAACACATTGTAGATTATTTGTAACCCTAACGAATACAATTAGAATTCAAAACGTCAAGATTCAAATCAATACAAGGGGCTAGATCCTGAACATTTTTTTAAAATTGATAATGCGGTCTCAATACTGGTAGCAGAAAGTGTTATTTTCTTGTATCAGAAATTATTTCATTTTCATTGAAAGTTTTTCAGTCACACTTTTATATTGTTTTAGTTCATTTACCACGTATTGGAAAATATTATACACTGCCTGTAACGGTCCCCCCCCCCCCCATTACTACAGTTCTTGCACTCCAAATGCTAGAAATTGAACAAAAATAATCTTTACCATGCAAATAAATAATTTATACCAGGTGTGTAAGTATGAAACCGGAATTTTTCTACAGAAAAAACACGTTTATTGTAATAATATGATACAAAGTACCTTATTCAAAGTATTGTCCGTCGCTATCTATACATTTTTGCCATCTTTCTGGCAATTTGTGGATTCCGCGCCAAAAGAACTGTTGATCTTTTGAGGCAAACCAGTCATCGAGGCATTTTCGTACAGCTTCGTAAGAAGTCAAGCACTGCTCAGCAAGTGCATGTCCTATCGATGCAAACAAATAATAATCGGATGGGGCAAGGTCCGGTGAGTACGCCGCACGCAAAAGAATTTCCCAACGGAACGACTTTTATCGTTTCCTGGACCCGTTTTGCTTTGTGTGCTGGTGCGTCGTCATGCAGCAAAATCTCCTTGTGTTGTCTTTGTTGGTATTCTGGTCGTTTTGCACTCAAAACTCGATTCAAATTGGTCATTTGTTGTCGGTAGCGTTCAGTATTAACAGTTTCCCCAGGTCTTCGTTCAACAAGGCTAGCAGGTCAGCGTCTTCAAACTTTTTCGGTGGTCTTCCACGTTCTTCGTTCCTCACGTCAAAATCGCCACTTCTGAACCGTTTGAACCACTCGAAACACTGTGTTTTACAGAGAGCATGCTCACCATACGCCTCCACAAGCATTCGATGCGATTCGGCTGCGGTTTTCTTCAGATGAAAACAAAAAAAACTAGTGATGTCCGCAAATCGTAATTTGTTGGCACAAAACTCGACATGTTTATCTCTAATAAACTAATGCTACTGAATGAAACTCGTGTTATTGTGAGTTGGAAATCTTTGTCGTATATCAATACAATAACAAGACACCGCTGACATAATGAGTCGTTAACTACATCGACATCTAGCTCCACCTATGGGAGATTCCTGTTTCATACTTACACACCTGGTAACTCATAAAGTAGTCATAGTTTTAACAGAGGCTCATTCAAAAAAAGATAATTAAAAAAACGGCTGAAAAAAGTAATAAAGGCACTTAACATAAACCTCAAGAAGCAAGAAAGTCATTTTTTAAGCTAAAAATTCTCCTTTAAATTTTTCCTATCTACACAAAATAAAAGACTTATGGAAACATTTCATGACGCCTTTCAAAGAAGTCAAATAATCTGCTTTAGAGATTTCACAGATACTCTTTATTTTAGTTTTTCTATTCTTTTTTTCGCTCCTTTTTTTGCTTTGAAGCAGTTTCATCCTATCCCTTCTGAAACCGTTTTTATTATTGTATATATATATATGTGTGTATTTTATAGATTTTTCTCCTATCTTTTTTGGTCTTTGGTAAAAAAGGAAAACCTTTGAAGGTCTTTCTGCTCAAGTATTTTTCGCACATCTTTAATAAAATAATTTATTTATTCAACTGAATTGTGCGATGCCTTTTTATCTGCATAAGGAACTACATTTTGTGTGACTATATTTTTTTCAATTTTAGTTTACGAAGATCCCTACAAAAGTATATTTGCTTTGATTAATGTCTCATATATATATATATATATATATATATACAGGGTGTCCACTCCAATCGTGGACCAATAGCTAATTTCTAAACCGTTAGAGATAAGCATATAGTTTATTTAGGAAAAAATCTCCAAATTATGAAAGGAATTTTGGGTCTATTCAATGTTTTTCAAAAAATCAAATTTTGAAAGAGTTACGAAATTTAAATTTTTATACAGCCCCCCAGTCCTATCAATCATATTTAGTAAAACATTTGTGACACTGTAACGTTTAAAACTAAAAAAAAATCACTCTTCTACGACAAAAATTGACCGAGTTATGACGTTTTGAAAAATCAAGATTTTGAAGGATTTCGCATACGGTCCCTTAAGCGATCTCTCGATGACGTCATGAAATAATGCAAAATCTTGATTTTTCAAAACGTCATAACTCGGTCAATTTTTGTGGTAGAACAGTGATTTTTTTTTAGTTTTAAACGTTACAATGTCAAGAATGTTTTACTAAATATGATTGATAGGACTGGGGGGCTGTATAAAAATTTAAATTTCGTAACTCTTTCAAAATTTGATTTTTTGAAAAACATTGAATAGACCCAAAATTCCTTTCATAATTTGGAGATTTTTTCCTAAATAAACTATATGCTTATCTCTAACGGCTTAGAAATTAGCTATTGGTCCACGATTGGAGTGGACACCCTGTATATATATATATATATATATACATACATACACTGCGATGCAAAAGTTTAGACAAATGGCAAATATGTGAATAAAAAGAAAACTATTCAACAAAATGCTTTCAAATTTCTACTGCAGGTACACAATATGGTCCCAAATACGTGTCTGGAGTTCTTAAACTATAACTGGAATCAAATTTTGGACATTACAAATTTTTTTTTTTTTTACATTGTTGCAAAAGTTTAGACAATAGTCAGATTTTATGCAAATATCCCTTGAAATGTGATTGTTGGAGGAAATGCGGGACTGCATTATTCATTTAAAAAGTGCAGAGATTGCTGAATAAATAATCAAAATCTCAAAAGCTCTTTAGTTCTCGTGTAAAGAAGATGAGAAAGTTTGGAAGCCAAAATTTGAAAATGAACATACTTTATTAATTTTTGTCTTTTAAATCGGCTCTAGTATGGTAGTACATTATTTTTTACTTTGTGGAGAGCAAATTCAGACATGCGTATCGACCAAAAAGTCCAAGAAAAATTATATTTCTTAAGGATGAATGAATTGAAAAAACGGCTCAGACTGACGATTCGCCCCTTAATCCTACAAAACTTCAACTGGGGTCAAAAACAGCACGTGACAGCATAAGTAGATGAACAACTGAATCGGAATGCATTAAAAAAAAAAAAAAACAAAAAAAAAACGAAGAATTGTGCCTGAGCCTTTTTGGACAGAGTGTCCCAAATAAGCCAGATTTTAATGTGAAAAGCAGCATATGTATCATCGTGACTAAAAAATGAATGGTACTTTCTTTGATAAAAATTATTAAAATTGTGGTAGCCTAGATGAATTATAATTCTTTTCGCGGGACTTGAGAAATAGCCAATGATTATATGCTGTGCTGCTTTTGCCAATAAAATGTGGCTTATTTGGGACACTCGGTTCGAAAAGGCTCAAGCAGAATTCTTTGTTTTTCTTTTTATGCATTCCGATTCAGTTGTTCATCTACTTATACTGTCACGTGTTGTTTTTGATCCAAGTTGAAGTTTTATAGGATTAAGGGGCAAATCGTCAGTTCGAGCCGTTTTTTCAATTCCTTCATCTCTAAGAAATATATCTTTTCTTGGT
>JAXGGA010000392.1:0-239602 GCA_038373865.1 Uloborus plumipes
GAAGTAACTTAGATCAGAAAATGGAAGTAAAAGATAATGAAGAAATTGAAGATGTTAAGAAGCAAATAATATATAAGTAAAAATGGAGAAATTCTGGAATTAGGAAGAAAGCTTTTAAAAAAATTTTTGAACTACTGACTTGATTCAAAGAAAGAAGCAAAATACAGTAATTTATTTCAAAATACGTTAGATATCTTAAACTGAATGACTTTATTTAGGCCATGCAAAATACATTTTACTTGTCTCAGTTATAGGGGGCAGCACAGTACTTCCTGTTTCAATCCTTTAGCTCAGTTTTGGAGTTCAAGCAGTTTGCTCAAATCAGTTTAAACAAATTTCAGCTCTAGTGGCATTGAAACTAAATATCTAAATTTTCTGTTGATGTGTATCCAAACGAATGGATGGAAACAATACAGAAAAAGTTGGAGGAAGCTGATGAAGATCTTATTAACAGTATTTGCCAGAAGATGTTATGTGCCGGTGGAATCGCATTTGCTAGACATAGAGTTTGAGTTTGGTAATTCAGACAATCATCAATTTTCTGTCCGGCAGCAAATTCCAGAGCACTTGCTTGAAAGTGCACCAACCCATAATATCTATACAGAAAAAGTTTTTGGAGATGTTGATAATCGTTTAAAACATCCTGGACCATGTGGTTTTGCTGGGGTTTCAGAGAAAATAGTTATTAAGCATTCAAATGGCTTTGTGTTTCTTGATCATGAATGGAGAAGTAAGGAGTTAAAAAAAATGAAAAAAGAAACTGATAAACTTAAAATAATTTGGAGCTTATCCCAAAAACAGATTCTTTCAAATAGTGTGCATAGCACAGACATTGACACAGTGAAGATAATACAGGAAAGAAAAATGCTTACCATAAAAAAGGAGTTTAGACTTAAATACAGCATTATTCCAACTAATTATGAAGAAGGAGTTAATAAAAAAAAATCAAAGATGAAGGTGAAAGGTGCAAAGTTTTGAAATTACCGGTAAAAATAGCTAAAAGTGATTTCAGAAATTTAAAACAAGACCACATACTTTTCGAGCAATGAGGGTTAAGTCCCGAGACAATTATGAGCAACTTAAAGGTCCTATATGGCCATAAAGTTAATGACGTTACTGCAACTGTTGATGATATCAGAGCTGTTTTATGTAATACATCTGATACAAACGCAGAATCTGTAGATGATCCACTGCCATTGCAAGATGTGCCTGAGAATGAAATGGTTGCTGCACTTTGGGATGGAGAGTGGGGATTTGGTCAAGTCATAAGCAAATTAGATGAAGGCACTGATACATACAGGATAAAATATATGAAAAGGGTTAAAAAAGATTGAAACTTGTATTAGATATGGCCCATTCAAGATGACATACATAAAACCAAAGGGGAACAAATCATCATTATTCGGCCGATAATAGACGTTTCCGTAGATGTTTCCTCTACAAGAACAATTATTTTTGAACTAATTAATCATGCTTTAATTAATGATATAGCAAATACAGACTGTGGCAATATTTAACTTAGATTGTATCACCAAAGAAAGTTAATCCAACATTTTTATTTCCTTATTGTTGTTCAAAATGTTTTCGAATCAATGCAAAAAAGAGAAATAAAGTCAAAATATGAAAAAACACACAGAGTTAGGACAATTTTTGAGATATTCCAAAAAAATTGCTTGTTATGTCATCTTTGTATATCATTGTATCATCCTAGGGGGTTCAATGTTAAATTCAGAAAAACTTTTTTTTCCCATAACAATGCTCCCCCCTCCCCCCTAATGATAGTATCATTCGTTTATGCGTCGCTCTAAAGATAAATATTTCACTTATGCGCCGAATTTTCCCTAAAATGTAAAAAATTTAATTTATTTTCTTAAAAAAATTAGCATTTTTCTTCACTTTCCTCTTTAATCTTTCTCATTTATTGTTCACGGAAGACATTTTTTTCCGCATGAACTAGAGTTCGAAAAGGGACAGTTCCTTATTATGGATCATTTTAAAGTGATCAGTTTGTAATTAGGTATGCTACAATTTTTGTTTTCTCTTTATCATTGTAATTACGTTACAGTAATTGCCAAACCGTGGTGATATGTCCCCTTTCTAGAGAAATATTCTTATTAATTCTCTCATTAAAAACTACGTTGCGTTTTAGTCCTTTAAATAGGCTTGTTCACTTATACGTCTCTCTCACTTATGCGCCTTTTTCTGTTGGTCCCTTGGACCGGCGCATAAGTGAGAGTTCACTGTATTTGGATACCCAAAACTAAGAAATGATATTAATTAAATCCATTCAAAATGAATTATTACCCTACTTTGAAGTATATATTCTGCCATTTAGGTTAACTTTGATCCGCGACAGAAAGGAGAGGCAAAGCTAATTGTTTCAAGGAGCCAGCTGCTAAACTGCAGTTGGTAGTTCGTCGAACTTTGTAGCTGCCTTTGTTTTCTCCGGAGATTTTTTACAGTTGCTACTTTCACGTTATTTTTAGTTTTACTAATTTATTTTGCAGTATAACTTTTAATTATTTTTGAGAAATTACTATTAAAAACTTAAAGAGTAGAATTAGTATGAAGAATAATATTAACATTATATTATGACTTTTATTTTTCATTCAATATTTGCAAAGGCGTTTATGCGACCTGTTTTTGTCAGTGTTATGAAAAGTTTAGGAGTCAAACATTTTTAACCTCTGCAGCAATTTTAATTCCAGATTCCTATGGAATTTAACCTTTTGTGTTCAGTTCCCTTCCTGCCTCGTAATAATCTTAGAAATTCACCCTTAAATATTCATAGTGTTTTTCTTCTGTCAATAGTCAACAACAAACTTCCATATTTTGCCAAAGAATTGGCAAAGCAATAAATCACTAGTCACTTAGTGAATGAAAGCTTAACGTATCATCAGAGTTTTAAACTGAATTTCACAAAAGAGATGTTAGCAAAATATTCTGACGTGGTAAGATCCATGCATTTCTTTTGTGTGGTGAGTCACAACAGAGTCCAAAATGCTGATCATACAGCATTCTTCCTCGTCTACCCAAACCCAAACATCTTTTATTTGGTAGATGGACCGGGACCACCCAAGCTTATGTTCTTATAGGACAGTGTTGGCAGTGGTTTATTACAAACAAGTAGCTGTTGCGCGTGGGAAACATAGTCTGTATGGCTTACAAAGCAGTCAACGACAGGCGTTATATCATTACGAAATCTATTTACGAGATGCACAACACAACGTGAGGAATTCTTCCTCAAATAAAACGCGAGAATTTGGTCCAAAACCGGAGGTACGGAGAATCCATTGCTTCAGCAGCTGCTACCAGAGTCTTTGAAGGAGACTTTTCAACAAAATCCGCTAAGATGTCAACGTAGCTTTCAAACATTCTATTCTACCTTTTACCAGCGACCCCTTGAAAATCAAAAGCCAAAAGGGAGAAGGGAAAAAAATGGGGTTGCATAGAGTATAGTTAAGAATGAATGATCCCTCAAATCCCCATTGATGAGATCCTCCTATTTGTGGACTATAACACCTCAGACGAGGGAGTTTTTGCGTACACACACACGCACACTAAACACAGGGGGTCGTCCTGGAAGGGCACGGATCCAACCCCCGGCGACGCCCCTTTTCTTTTGGAACCCAGGGGGGCCTCTCACCTGGTTACTGGTGGTCCTCGTGAGTCGGCACTCCATCGGGACGTCCCCCGTGCAAATTGAGGGTCACCCTCGATGGTTTAATGGGATCATCCATTATGTGACACGTGAGAAGGAAAGGAAGGAAAAAAAAAGGCCCATAGCCCGATTAGCGACAAATGCTCTCTACGATGTTTGGGTTGGTGAAAGAGGCGAATTGCCTTGCAAAAGCGCATCCAATTGCCAGTTTCAGCGGTTAGTCTCATTGTTGTTAAACGCCATGCTATACAGGGATCATAAAAACTCAACTCATAATAGTCTTAAATCTGACGCGGAGTTACTGGTCTTGTCTACCAGCTTTCGAGCTGTAACAATCGATTCGATACATAAAAGTATTCACGTATTCTCTTTTCATATAAAAGAAGGGAAGGATTTTCAATGCTTGTTTGCGACGTGAAGATTTTTATTTTGGTTTTTTCCTCTAATCTTTTCATGAGTGTTAAGACCGTACCTCCTTTGTAGCAGATTTCGATGCTTGTAATAAACACGAGTACGTAATTCGCTCGATAGGGAAGACACAGGTTGGATGGTGTGTTTTATGAACTATATTCGCAAGGTCCTTGCTCCTAAAATCTGCCAGAAAAATGTTCCCAACGATGCTGCCGTGTAAAATGAAGCCAATAGAATTTGGGAGTTTATATTTATTTTGTTTCATATTTTATTTCTTTTTCTGTAACCCTATTTCCGAGCCTGATTGAGGCATGGTCCTGCGGGTCGGTCCTTTGTCCTGGGTGGACACCATAATTTGAGGTGCAACAAAGTTGGCAAAATTTTATTCTGTCCTCCCTTATTTGAGACTACTACTTTGAAAATATAAAGATTTTCTTCTGAGAAAACATCAGATTTTACCAGGACCTGAGCACCATTATGATTTGACCGGGCCTTGCCCTTTTTCATTGTCAATAAATTTACAAACAAATACACTCAAATATACGTGAGAACTTTAACTATAAATTAAGTGTACTCTATGTAAAAATATACTACATAATTTTTAAAAGAAAATGTTTTAAAAGTATTGTTTAGAGCTGTTTCCTAATTTTATAGCGGAAAAAAAGAACTAATGTAACCAAGAGGGTGTGGATATTTTTTCAGAAAATAATTTTCGTATTTATTGCGTAATCACAATTGCATTTATTGAAAGATAACATTAGTTACAGTATTCACAATAGTTCCTCAATTTCACATTGATTATTGAAATGTCAGAGCAAGATTTCTTCGATATGATTTGTTGGTACGTTAATAGTGTTATATCAGATTGATCGGACTTTTTAACTGTGTTTTGTGGAACTGAAGACGTCCTATAAGCTGGGAACACTGGGGCATAAGCAATGCTTTGTATTATTTTATTTCCCTTTCATGTTAAGTGTTTTTTCATTCCAAGTGTTAAGAAGCTCATAATCTAATGTTTTAGTCTCCAGTAGCCAGGCAGGGGTAAATAAAATTTCACGTTTAAAATATGCTAAAGAATCACATTACAGTTTAAGAAAAACACATTAAGGCATTTTCGGTTCATGAAATTATCGAAAAGGGCTGGGATTAGTTAACATGAAAATTTCAAACTGAGTCCAAGACACTATTAGATAATCAATGGCAAAAAAAAAAAAAAAAAAAAAAAACTGCCAAATGGTAAAAAGTCTGTAATTTTTATATTCAATGGATTTATTCATCGAAAGAGATTGTCATGGTAGAAAAAATTACTAGCATCAATTACCGAGTAATCTTATATAACAGTACTTACAGATAAGAAAACTTGTGTGTTTCGAAATTCATTCTCAACATATATTCATTATATCAAAGTAATCGCACTTTTTAAACCTAACTTTTGTTAAATTTCTGTTAAATCGTTTTAAGTTAAATAATCTAAATTTCAACCATGCAATACTTTCATAATTTACTTCATTTAATTTTAGCTTCAATTAAAGCGCAAACACAACACATTTTCCCTGAAATATCAAGATTTTTGCAATATTATAGAAACATTTTAACCCATTACGCTTTTGAATAGTTTGAAATATATTTTTTCTGCATTGTGTAAATGATTTGTAACTCGTTATGTTTTCAGAAAAGATAATTTTTAGAAAATAAAGTAATTGGAAAGAAGAATAACACTAAATTTGAACTACAGAGCTGATAATAACAAATTACGAGGAATCAAATTTCTGAGCAATGCAAAGGAAATTATAAATGAAACTGTTAAAATCAAGTAGAACTAATTTAGGTAAATAATTATGTATAACTAATAAAACGGTAAAAATGTTGAAAGCATTTAACTAATTTTCCAAGATTTTACTTTTCTTTTCTATTTCTGTTTGGAATTTCATCACTGTTTTGAGAAATTAAACGCAAAAGATTAGTTGAAATCTGAACAGTTAGGTACTTTAAATTTTTGAGATATTTTTATTCCCCCATATACTTAAGCCAAACTTTTGTTTCCTTTTAAATTTGATGACACTCTTTCAAATGATAGGTAATTATTCAATGATGTTACTAATCATTAACTCTGCTCAAAAAGCAGAAAACTGGATCTTCAAAGTTTGATTTTATTCAATTTTTCTTGAATTCTCATTTAATGTCTGAAATTATTGTGATACCTCTGGCATTATTGGCTCACCTTCCCCAAAAATGTTGACAGCCCCACACTAAGGCAGGAAATATGAGTATTTTGAGTGCTTGCGGGTGGCCATTTTCACATTCTGCCCTCGCAGAGAATTACTCAGCGGGGCTGCCGTTTTGGTCCTTTTGCCAGTCGCTGACAACTCCTGGAAGGTCCCATTCTGATGGCCATTCTATGGCGGATTACGATGAAAAGTTCTGAAGTACCCTTTTCCTGACTTCCTGAATTCATTTACTGGACCCGTGAACCAGCTGTTATGATCTGTATACAGATGTATTCGACCCACTATTACATGTCTTTATATCGCACCTGGGACTATGCGGGGCTTGGTCCGGGATGTTTGTTTAAAAGTTTTGCAGGAATCTGACTCGGATATTTCATTTTCCTGGCATGAAAAGAACTTTACGCTGCAGAAAATTTCTAAAGAAATGTTGTCACGAGCTAGCTATGCATGTCACTAAGTTAAAGCGCGAACTCATGGTGGTGCTCGCTCATCCGGAGGACATGTTAGAAAAGGATCTCTTGCACTCTTTATAACTGCAATAAGAGTAAAGGAAAAGCTGTTTTAAAATGGCAGTGTTAAAAGTTCGAAATTATGCCAAAGTCCAGAAAGGTGACTGAAATTTTTACTTAAACTTAAATAATCACCCAGTTTGGAACATGGTGCAAAGTAAGTCATAGAAAGACATTCAAGCAAGTGAATGCTCGACTCTCTGTAAAATATTCTATGGCATGCCCCCCCCTCCCACATGGCCGGTGCTACCGGTGTCAATGCACCGGAGTACATATGTCACTTCATAAATTAGTTAAAATACTTTAATTAAAACACTTAACTGTGCAAGGAGTTATTTTTGTTCGTGCTCAAGACTAGGCCTGAAAAACGAAAGCAAAAGTGCTACTCACATAATGGAGCTAGAGCTACAGAACCAGAGTTTAGAACAATGCTCTCTTCGAGGTCTGAGCAAGAAATAGGTTACAAAAAAAAAAAAAAACTTCTTGCTAATAAAAACATTTTTGACTGTAGTATGAAGACATGTTAATGACTCAAAAGCAGCCCTTTTCATTTTATCGATACTAAAAGGTTAAATAATAACTCGTATGAGTTAGTATTAAATAAATTTACTATAAGTAAATTTTGTTTTCATGCAGTCAAAATAAACATTCATACATGTAATATACGTGCAGTTGTCCCAAACAAATGTCCATCTCACCCTCAGTAAGGAGGAGAAAAAAGTTAAAATATTTTAAAATCATTTTAAAGACTAATCTTTTGAAGGTATGAAGTTTTAGGATTCGAATTTTTATTAGAAACTTTATAATTATTTTGTAAATACTGCGAAAAATAAATGCATAAATATGTGACTTTTAGGAACGGAGAGAGAAAACGCATAGTCTATTTTTGCTGATTCCTTATGGAGTATATTTACTTCTAAAATTTATTTGGAGCATTTTTCAGTCCGAACGGCACATTTTGTGGCTCAAATTACTTTTATCAAAACATGTAGGGTAGTTAAAATAGTTGTAATTAATAACAATGTATTTCAAATGTAGCTCATTTTAACTTGAAATATATGTACAAATAGGTTTTGTAATTAGTATAATTTAATCCATGTCTACAGATAAAGCTATTCTACAGCTAAATGCTTTTCACGACGTATTTTTTACAGCTAAAATAAGTTAAATAAACTATATCCCCATACTTTATGCGTACTTTTAAAAAAAGAGTTAAAGCATTTACTTTGTTTGGTTTTTTTACTTGTTATTTTTGAATAGGAATCATACAATTTATTATACGGGTAAGCTACGTATCTAGCACAAAAGCCGTCGTCCAATTTATACCATTGAAATCAAATGCACTTCAATAATAAATAAATAAATAAAAAATAAGCAAAAAGATAAATAAGTAACACATTTACATTATAAATTAATTAATTAAAGTAATTTAACAAGTAAATGAATGAAACCTGCTTGAACAATAAGTGCATGTTGTGTATTACTATTTGTTTATTATATTAAGTTAGCAAATAGAAATAATTAAATTAGTAGCTAAAATGATAAATTAATAAATTAATAAATAAATAAAAATAAATTCATTAACAAATAAAGATAGTTGCTTAAATAAAAGAGTAAAAAATGAAGTACTAATCTATATATATAAAAATGAATGTATGTATGGGCCTATGTATGTCCTTTATAGACTCAAAAACTACCTGTCGGATTTCGCTAAAAATTTCAGCATGTTTGTGCCCTCACTGGGCATATTAAGAGACCAATTAGAAAAAAATCTGACTGGTAGTTCTTTTTGTATTCCAATTTTAGTTGAAACTTCCGCATAAAATCTCTAATTTTTTGAAGACTTTCCTCCATTAAAATCATTATTTAGTGCTTTATCTCAACTCCCCCTCGATAGCTAATTTTGCGTTAATATTTTCTTTACCTCGCATCGTTTTCTGGGGCTTATCTCAATTCAAATAGTTAAGAAATGTTTCTTTCGTGAGTATTCACCCTTGAATGTATAATACTGCTGGGGCAGGCCCGTCATTTAGGGGGGCAGGGGGATCAATTGCCCCCCCCCCCCCTCCTGATTTTGGGAAATCAATTTTTTGGCATACAAGTGAGCGAGGTTTTTTCCACTTTTTGGTAAATTTTACATTGTGTATGCACCCTTTGCCCCCTCCCCCCCTGAAAAAATTCGAAATGATGTCCCTGCGCTGGGGATTGAATTTCGCATGTTGCATTTTAACCGGCACTACGCCGGACATATCCACTAGTAAATAATTAAATATTTGTATTTCGACTATTTCACTTGACTTTTAATGATCCTGAGTTGTAAAAAAAAAACAATATGGAAAGCAAAAAACATGGCTGTGTCAAAATAAATGCTTATCCTGCTCAAATGCATCAACACAGCAACTGTTAACAACCTCGCCCCACTTACTTCAAACATAAATCTTTCTCTGATTATATCAGCCGAGTAATGTTACTTGCTGTGAGGGCTTCCGACAAACCACTCACACAGCACAGCATACCATTCCGTGAGCAATACAAGTCCTGCCCTGCGAAGTGGTTCCCTCATCTTCGCCGAGAACCACCCTGGGACTCATTGCTCTAAATAGGAAGAAAGTGACGAGGCAATCGCAGCAAAACAGATGAGACCCCAAAAGTGCAACCGCGGGAACGCTGGCTTATAAAGTGCTTTTCATTCTTGTCCTGTTGTAGTCAGAGTTATATTTTAGTACCAGTAGCGTACATAGAAATGTTTCAAAGGGTACGTCCAGAGTCGAAAATAGACCTCACAACTGTCGCAATTGCTAAGAACCTTCACGACCATACGGTACCGAGGGGGAATTCAAAAATGTATTAGGGTGAGTTCTGGTAAGTGCGTCCACGGGGTAAGTGCGTCCACTGGGAATTATATGAACACTGTTCTGAAATGGCTTCTGCAACACATCGACTATGTTAGATAACTGTTTAATGATCATTTTAATAGGTAAAATTCAGACCTGGATTCAATAGACGAAACACAATCAGAGACAACTTAAATGTCTTCAAAAAAACTCTAAAGTAAAGATTGAGAAGGTTTTGTTTCAGTTTCTCTTGTAGTCATACCAAGCAATTGAAGTCAAGAAATGCAAGTTGTTTCTTTTGAGTAATAGCTACTAATAACATACATGGGGTATTTTGTTCAAATACTCTAAGTAAAATTTGTTTATATGACGGTACGCACTTTCCCTTTCTTTAAAGTAAGGTGGGGGTAAGTGCGTACCATTTTGATGGGGCAAGTGCGTACCACTATCATGAGGCATATGCGTACTATTATTCGGAGCAAGTGCGTACCATTATGATGAGGCAAGTTTGTACCATTACGTGGAAAATCCGACTATCGTAATTCACCTTTAATTTTGCTTATAACTCTTTTATAAGCCGATTATAAATCCGTCGTCATTTCCATCAAGTGTTTATATTTACATTGAATTCGGCGTAAGATTTCAATTTTATTCAATATCTCTGAAATATATTGGCTTTTAAGTATCAGTTAGTACATTTTTCGTTGAAAATAGCGATCATAAGCTATACTTAATTTAAACCAGAATCACAAATGAAGCAATGAAATTAAGTGAAACACTTAATGAGGAACCAACTGATTCAAAAAACGAAGGTGAAATAATGAATAAATTATATTTAAGAAAATTAAGAACACCTTGTAAAAAACTATTTCAATGTACAAGAAAAAAAAGTACAAGTATCATATCATGATCAATTATTTATTTATTTATTTTTTTTTGCTCTTTATTATGTGTTTTCTCTTACTTCTGCTGATTCTAATAAGAAAAATATTAAAACTGTATTTATTCAAAAAAAAAAAAAAAACGAATTGTTCACTCAGGTCACCTAACGATCTACCATACAAATGGAATTAAAGAAAATCACATGGGTACGCACTTACAACAATGCTATTGGACGCACATATTTCATTTTACATTTAAGAAGGGGTAAGTGCGAACCCTGGCTTAAACGCCGACTGTTTAATGTATTAAACCAAAATAAACTATGTATACTATAAGTGATTATTACTAAATAAAAACAACTAACATTTGCTCACTTGGTCTTATTAAAAGGACAAAGGAAGAATCACAGACACAACTCTCTCAAACTTCAAATCACATTTGTTCGTAAGACACGTGGGATATCACTGATTGCGTTTCATCCATGCAAGCAAGTGCTGATCTCTAGTGTTAGGAATTATCCCAAGGCAACTACCTAACATATTTAATATGTGCCAGAAGTTTTTTCCTGCTCATATTCACATAATTTAAGGTGGACGCACTTACCCCGCTAGGTAGGGAAAGTGCGTACAGTTACATTCTTAAAAGGTGCGACAAAGCTTTATTTATTCATTTATTTACTTTTTATGTGTCTATTTCATCTGATGAGAGGGGTATATTTTGCTTTTAGAAATCAGCTTCAAGTGCTAAAAAGGTATGTTTGACATAATTTTTAGTCTTAGATAATCAAGAGAATAATGATCAGATGCTAGAATGCCGATGTCGATGTACGGGAAAGTAGGCTCGTTTAGTTCTTGACAGAACGTCTTGTTGAAAACTGCATTCTCGCCATGGAACCATACGGAGAGTGTAATATTGTAAAAAATTTGAATTAGGTAGCAAATCGAAAAAGCATATTTCGATTTCCACCAAAATATGCTCCTTTTCTTTTTGGCGCAAAATTATTTGCCTTCGTACCATCATTATCGAGATATAAGGTCTTAAAGTATGCTGAAAATAAAAAGAAAAAAAAAAAAAACAAATTTAAAAACTTCGCTGGAAATTGAAGGTGCCATGCAAGATTTCACCGTCGGTATGTGGTACGACATCCATCTGCAAAGCTTGTGATAGATATCCTCCATTACTCATTGAAACTCGCTTAATTTTTAGACTTTTCTTAAAATTTCGGAAGACATTAAGACCTCATATTGCGATAATAGGGACAGGAGATCAAATGATTTATGCCTTAGTTTTGCTATGCTCTTTTGATTTTTACTGATTTAAATATCTTTCACTGATTTAAATATCTTTTACTGATTTAAATATGTTACACTAATGCACTGGCGCAGAGCGAATTTCCTCTTGTGGGGGTTTTTTGGTCATAGCAATCCTTACATGTATACATATGAGAATGTGGAGTAGAGTGAAATAGTTAGGATAACATACCTGTTTCAAAATGAAAAAAATGGAAATTTGTACTGAAAATCATGTACATAAAGAAGGGATAATGTATTTTGGAATACATCTATCGTTGAAATGTAGCTTTTCATTTTTGACAGTTATTTTGCACCTTGAGAAAAAGGTGCAAATTTTTCACCTCAGAAAACCACGTGGCAAAAATACAATGTTTTTGTGTTGAAAAAAATTCTATTTAATGAGTTACAATAATTTTCATCAAATATACGAATAAATGAGCTATTATCGAAAAAATAAACGAATAAATAAATAAACAAATAAATGAATTAATTAATATGTGAGAAAAAAAATGAGAAATGTGAATAAAATAGTGAATGAATAATAAAAAAGTGAATGAATTGATAATAAAGTGAATTAATAAGTAAAAGATTGTGAATAAATCAATAACTGAAGAAATGCGTACATAATTTAGAAAATAAATGCATGCAAACGAAATCATTTATTTCACTTTGCACAGCCTGCACTCGACAAATTACATTAAACATTTTAAATCAAAACATACCTAATATAAATTAAATAAGGACTGCACTGGACATCAGTAGATCTCAATCAATAGGAAAAATGATAGTGACAGAAATGTTATCATTTCTTAATAACTAGAAATATTTTCGAAAAACCACAATTATTACAAAAAATGTATCAAATTCTGAAAATTACTTGTCCAATTTCTTTTGTGATTTTTGGAGCTATTTATGTTTGAAAGGACTCATTTATATGTCTAGGAACTTAATTCAACTATTGCTAAATAGAGGTGGTGCTGCAAACTGTATAAGTATTTTACCATTTCACTTTGCCCGCTATTTGACTTTGTCCCGTACTCCCCAACTACTTGACTTCCCTGATACTTTAAGATTTGGTGCCTAAAATCCAAGTACTTTAAAGTAATATTTAATTCTTTAGTTAGGTGGGAATGCGTTTCCATAAATATTTCATATGTTCTGATTCCAGTAATATCTTTATAGTAGATTTCATTCGTAAATTTATTATTACTAGTATCACTTTACTCGGAATTCGACCAATTATGCTTAGTTTATTTCCCTGTACTTTCATTTCATTTCGACCCAAATATATTTGCGGTTTACTTTTGGATAAAAATGTAAGTTTTTACTTTTAAATTTCAATTTTATAACTTCGGTTCGTGTAAAAATTTCAAGTATGAAAAAATGTTTTCCATTCTAAAAACATGGAATATTCTGGGGGAGGGGGGGGGATCCATTAGCAATAAAAAAAGTAAAGAAAGGGCTCAAAAAAGAAATAAAATTAAAAAATTACTTTTTACATTATAAGTTTAAATTTTTGAAATCAAGAAACACAGCCTGGTAGTTAGTTCAGGTGATTTCGCTCATAAAAGCTACAATTTTGCTTAAATTTCAATTTGTTTTACTTTGTTTACCATGTATCCAAATTTGACATAAGTTGCTACAAACTACATGAATGTATATATTTTTGACATATGGAATTTACGTAAAAAATCAACCCCCTTTTTTTTTCAAACAAAGGCAAAGTGCTTTAATGTTTTCTTTTTGGACCTCAAACATCGTGTAGTCCCTCTCGCAAATTGACAATCTGCAAATGTCTCCACCAACTCTGCTCCTGCAAGGGGCTCATGCAGCGCATGGTGGCGCAGCAAAACAGAGCCAGCATCAGTCCCGCTACGCCACCATGCAGGACATTGTGTCAATAGATCACTCAGATACAATCGCCTTCACACACAAACACACACACCTATCATCATTCATCATTGAGAAAAACATAATTTGAGTTAAAGATGTCAAAATTCAAATTATTTTATCTATTCAGTGGCGCAAGAAGGATTGCTTCCTGAGAGGGGCTAAGTGGAATGTCTTCGAATTTAAAGTCTTAGAGAAAAAAACTAGTCATTTTTGGTTACATTAAGAAGGGGGTTGGGTGTTATTTCTCAGCAAAGTTCCAAAAATTAAGTCCAAAAACGCATTTTAAGCAGTTTGCTTTTATCAAGGGGTTTCATCTTCATGCTTCTGAGAGGGGCTCAAGCCCCTTAGCTCCCCCCATATGTGTGCCACTATATTTATTTATTTATCTTTTTATTTCATTAATTTTTTTAAGTACCGTTATGAATCTACAAAAGCATTAGCTAACTTTAGAGCTTTTATAAAAATACTCGCTGCAATCAATTCTAAAAAAACATTTATAACACTATATCACACCTTGACCCCAGTTTCTCCTGCTATTGCCGCATAACATTTGCATTCAGTTCAATCTCACTCAGAAACCGGCACCCCGAAAGGAGTAAAGCGAGTAGAAGCACTTCTCTGGTTTCTGATCTGCAAGAAGAGGATCCCAATCCACTTAGCCGGACACCGGACTGACTGTGCATCCTCCTGCTCCTGCTCCTCTTCCTCCTCCTCATCAGGAAGACGCCGGACGCATCTTAATCCCTTGCACATATATATCGGAGGAACACATTCTGTGGTGTGGCGAGGATTCCGTCCGTTGTTCTGTCATGCTAATGGGAGATCGCTTTGAAGATTGGCGCTGAGAATATTGGCGTTGTGTAGTGGGAGGAGGGATTGCGAGAAAATAATGGCTAAGTTCTGCGTTGAGGTGCAGAGTTTATAAGAGCTAACATGAAGTGCAATGTTTTTCATTCAGAATGTCATAAACTTGATTTGAAAAAGAAAAAAGATTGTTTTCTACTTAATAATTAGTACGACAAAAGTTGATATAAATAAGACAAGCATAGCAGCGTGGATTAAAAAGGAAACATAAAATAATTTTTGGCTTTATCTTCTTTTTTTTTTTTTTTTAATGTATACATCAAGTTTCATTTAGTGTTATTATACAGTGTGTCCTTTTACCTCTTTTTTTTTTTCAATTCAGTGTACGGGAATATTCTAAGAAAAAAAAGTTGACAGTTTTGATTAGAAGGTAAAAAAAAAAAAAGATTGCAGTGGCTAAAAATAGTAAAACTGCATTTTGTTTTAATTTACTGGTATTTTTTGTGCTATATTTTGCTATCTATAAATAGAAAGCTGCGAGGATTAAGTAAGAAAATTACGAACTGGAAAATGGTTGATCTTGTTAGTTTTCATTTGTTCTGGGCCTGGACATAGGCTTGCACACAAGATTTTTTTTTTTTTTTTTTTGTCTGGTGCAATACGCAAAATCTAACAACACATCAATCAAGAAGTTTTCAGAGTAGATTCAGTTACTATAATGATTTTTTAACTTTTTGACACTTCATCCGCGTATAAAACTAATTTTTGATTCGAATGAGGTTTACAAAGCTAGAAACAGTAAATAAATTAAGTCGCTGAGAAATAAAAAAACCTGCCGCAAGTTTTATGAAAAGTTTGCGCAGAACTATTGGGACGTATTATAATCCCAAAATATCACATGGTAACGAGCGCTTAATGTATTGTTTCTTGAATGTTGAATGAACAAACTTTAGCAGTGCTACAACAGTACTATGAACATGTCGCCCTTTCTGTAGAATGACCGGTTGTCATTCTACCGCAATATGTTTTCCTCCAAAACGTGTTATTGACAGCAAGTGTAAAGTGGTGTCAGTTACAAAACGCTACGTTACATATCTCGGTGAATATTGGTCGTACTAATGTTAAAGTTTGTGTATTCGAATTGTTTTTTTAAGCGCTTTATTATCCTAACTCGCTCAAAATACCTAGGATACGTATAAAAAAGTTTCATTTCGTATTTTAAACTTTTTTTTTCGCTTCAAACTTTTATTATCTGAACTCTGTCTCTCATTTTGAGCATTTTTGCCAGTGGAAGTATCTATCTAGAACGAACGGTAGCAAAAAGAATGGTCACTCAGTTTAAAACGTAAAGCCCTGCATAGACTTTTGTGTTTTTCAAATTCTCTTTCACCGTATCATACACGAGTTTAATTATATGTCAGTATAATTTTTAGTTTTTGAATTTGAATTTCTTAACCTGACTTTATTTCTTTAATTACTCACACACAAAACAACGTTTTCTTTAAGACAAAGGGGGAGATGACTTTATATTTATATTTAATTCTAAATTAGTAACACAATAATTAGCTCAGAATAATAAATCTGTCATGCTGAATGAATGACTTTCAAATGGGGCTTTTCAAACAGTTATGAACTTTCATAACTGTTTGTTTAAATGTTTTCAGCACAGTATACAAATCTATCGGTTGCGGCATATGACGACGAAACAAAAAAACGATAACTTTTGTTGTACATAAATTACATAAAGATATAGATCACACTTCTATGTTTTTTTTAATATTTTTTTTATTGCTTTATATCCCTTTTAAAACAATGCTGCTCTTCTTGGGAGTAGGGGAGAGTGGTAATGAATGGGCATGGTGATGAATGGGCCACTAACAAAATATGAAAAAGTATTTGCATGAAATTTTTTTTGATGCCACCAATAGATGTAGCTATTTGTTCTACTAAACTCATCCAATTTTCATTCGTTTGCGCTGAACCATTTTCAAACTAGAGTGGCATGGTCAAGAATCTGACTGAAAAGTAAGTTTTTCCCTTTTTAGTAAAACATTTTCTAGCTAAAATGTACCAAGTATTTCACTGCATACATATGTATAAGCTAGTCTTTCCATATCTATAAACTAATCTTAAGATGTATTTTGATGTTATTTCAATGTACTCAAAAAACCAAAATGTATTCCAAAAGTACAGGTGGGGCTGAATGGGCCACTATGTCATGGTAATGAATGGGCCACCTAAATATTGTTTTTCTTCCTTTTCTTTGGATTTTCGCATTAATATGAAACACAACTGACTGTCATAGATAGATTAAGATTACTGTCGTCAAAATAGGTTTGTAGTAACTTCTAAATATAATTTGCAGATCTGTATTATATTCCTATAGTACAATAGACCTCTGGTCGCAGTGTGTGGCTTGAAAAAGCCCCTCTCTTCTTGATATTATATTCCTCACAGTACAATTTCATTTTCTTTCTTGGCAACTTAAGTTAGATATTTCTTGTTCCCGATGTCAAGTAAATTATAAAAAAAAAGTTGAATTTTGACAAGTTTGAAAATGAAGATGAAGTTTTTGAAAGTGATTTTTAATATTATTTTTGAAATATATAAATTTTGTTAAATCATAGTGTGTATTATCTGTTATTTTTTTTATATATATTTGATGTTATTTATTTCTTAGAATCTCATTATTTAGTCATTTTTTCTGCTACAATTGGTATGCATCAGTTTTATTTTAATTACATCAGTTTTGATGTTTACATAATTTTAAATCAGTATGATTTTGTATCATCATGTCAAGTTCCACTTTTATTTTGTCATATTCAGCAAATAAAGGATTAAATCCACATGTTTTCATTGACATTGAATTCATTTAGTGGCCCATTCATTACCTTCGATGGCCCATTCAACCCCATAGGTGGGGTTGAATGGGCCAAATTTCAAAATTTTTATTTTCTATTATAATTTATTATAGACAGGTGCTAATCCAACTTTTATGACTTTTTTAGATAGCCAGATAAGTAAAGTAACTAAAACACGAATTTAGAGTTAAAACAAAGTGTTAGAAGAAATTACAAAAATTCAAAACCAAAAAGTGGCCCATTCATTACCACTCTCCCCTATATCTTCAATCGTTTTCTGTTAAGGCCAAGAGATGGCGCAAGCATACATGACTGTCTACTTTCGGAGTTTTTTGAATACCTTTACAAAAAACTGAAACATTAACTGATTTCCATTTTTATACGATGGCGTTGAAATTTAGAAAAATGAAAATTGAATTTTATACTATTGAGTAGAAATTCTCAAAACTATTTTTTAATTACATTAAAGAATAGGGCGCATTGGGGATTGGCAAACCCTTTATTTTTACAAGTTCTGCAAACAAACACATAAATAATTATGTAAAAACTATTTTTGAGCAATTTCTTATCCATAGAAATTCATTTTAATGTCATCTTTTACATTAAATTTCTCTTTATTAGGGCTCTTGGAATGAATTTTTGTTTATTATTTTTCGAAACATAATTCTTATAACGTTCCATTGGGGGAAAAATAGAAAAGCAAATAGAATCCGCAGTAATTTAGAAAATAATTTTTTAGTTAAGAGTATTCATATATTTCTTCACAATAAATTTCAGTGTAAAAAAAAAGTGAGAAAACAGTTTCATGGATGATTTTTCTTGTGATTGCTGCGTAAAAAGTATTCATAAATGCTTCTAAATAAATGACGCATCAACGGTGCATGCAATTTTCAAAAGCTGTTTTGAGTATTTCTTATATTTTTTCTGTAATTTTCAAAAGCATTTTTCTAATAAATTAGAAACCTATTTCTTTAATTTTGGAAACGTTTCCTTGCTTTTTTCAGAACTTTGTTTAAGTATTTCAGAAAATGCCCAAAAACTTTTCTGAAATTTACATGCACCATAACTGCCTCAAATTTTTAAAAGCGTCTCTGTTTTTTCCCCACAGTGTAGGAACTTTAGGAATCCATTGATTTTCAGTCAGTTTAGCCAAATATTGGTGCACAAGACAGGTATCAATAATTATCAATCAATTACTAAGAAGAAAAAAATCATCTGAATGTTTCTTAAGTGCAAAAAGTAAGCATCAAAATGTATAAAAAAAAGCACAATAGATTATTATTATTTTGAATAGAAATAGCGTCTTGATGTTACATTATTTTGAACACAAACAGTGTCTTGATTAGGGCAGCTATTTTATCCGGTTTTCTGTACACTACTTTCTGTAAAAGGAAAAAATGCGCAAAAGATTAAATTCTTACAAAAATGAAATGCCACTTAGTTTTCATATTTCAAATTGAGGCTTTTTTTTTTCTATTATGTTTTCCATTCTGATATAAATCTTTTACATAACTTACTACATTACAACAAAATCCTGAAAATATGAGCTAACTACTTTTCATAATCCACCAATGTCTTACAAGGACAGTCCACCAATGTCTTGCAGTGTACTTTTTTTTGCTATTATGTTTTCCATTCTGACATAAATCTATAACATAACTTACTAGATTACAACAAAATCCTGAAAATATAAGCTAACTACTTTTCATAATCCAGCAATGTCTTTCAAGGAAGCTAATAATGTGAATTTCCTCTTCCTTCATTTACCAATAACTTTATTTAGTCAGTTAATTTTTATCTTACGCGACAACTTTTAAAATAATTCTCTACCATTTCCACCTGTTTTTTCATGATGTTTTTCCTAACTTTGACACGTCTAAAAAGTTTGAAGAGGATTTAAGTTAAACTCAGCTTTAAGCATTCGTGTTGTCCAGTTTAAAGCATTATGATGGGGGCTTAGGGTGCTTTTCTTTGGCATAGCATTATCCGATGACCTCCTCTTCAAGGAAAATCGGATGAAGTAGAAGCACAACTCAACTCCTAGCCCGAGGATCGGATAGAAAGTGACCCCCCCCCTCCTCTCCAAGCCAAGTGGGAAATCCCCTTGGAAAGTATTTTTGCAGCGGTTTAAAACCTTTCCATGGAGTAGCTTAGCATTTTAAAATCCCCGGAAATGCGTTGAAAGATTTTTTTTGCTTTTTTTGTGACCCTTGTCCGAAGTCTCATGTTCTGGAATGCTCTCTGTGAAACACATAAATCGATTGTTAAAAAGGAGAAAGAATTTTCTGGCGTTAAACTTCATAGAGTGTAAAAAATGCAACAAAGCAATTAGATACAAGAAATTTAAAATAATCTTCTATAGCACATTATGCATCGATTTGTATGGGGGGGGGGGTAGCATACGGGGGAAGGGTTGGTAATTGAAGAAATGCATTTGAGCGAAAAAATAAAGTAAGGTTAAACAATGCTTAACCCGCAAAATTTGCAAATTACTGTATACACGGCGCGTTTTGTGGTCACAAGAACCTCGCTTTTCAATGCAATGAAGCGTAAGCTTTAGCATGAAAAGGGTTTCTTAGTAAGCTCGAAACACGTGTCAACAATAAGTTGCAAGTTTGTGTGATAAAACGATGTTAACCCTTAATTTACCTTAGCATACGGTCTAGTTAACTGCAATTAAAAAATATTATAATGCAAATGAAAATATAAATAAAATTTGCCTCGCGATTGCTGGCAAGCTATAAGTACTTACTCACATGCGTGTTGCCGTAGCCATTATGCTTCTCAGAAATTTGCTAGAGCGTTTGTTCTTGGTTACATGACGCAAGTATTAAAAAAAACTTTCCGATTTCACAGCAATGCGGTCCTTTAAAATAAGGTTACAGCTACGGTGATTGGAAAAAATACAGCAAAAGTAGTTGTAAAAATTGTAGTTCTTAAAAAAAATCTGCTTCTTTCTTTCTATTCAAATCTTTGAGTTACTAAATTTTATGCTAAACATTGCAAGATATTACTTCCTTATCAAGAGAATGGTACTCTTAATTTGGTCTGCTATTATTATATTTCATTCAGAAATGCATTCAGCATGTTTCAATTTATTCATTTATTTTTTGCTATGTTTGAAGGTGTCATGTTTTTTTTTTTTTTTTTTTTTGGTAGCACTGATACAAAATATCAAAGCTGCATAAAGAGAAGTTCAAAAGAAAATTAAATAAGAACAATTGATTCAAAAGTTGCTCGATACGTTAATTTTGTTACATAATACTTATCTAGCCTTTAAGCACTCAGTAAAAAATGTAATATGATCCTGGATAGCTTCAAAAAATATAGTTTGCCAAATATCTATAAATATAGATATATAGGTCCTGTGTTTAAATTTGTGATTGAAATTGTATGAACTACTATCTTATTGTGTTTTAAGAGCTCTGGTAAAATACCTAGCACAGTGAAAAATTCAGCAATGCTCCAAATTATTTTTCATTTTGTTTCTTGAATTTTGCCGAAAACCTTCTCCCGAGAAACGTATGGAAAAAAGAGATTCTACTGAGTATAAGTAAACAATATCGCTTGGAGTTTTTCAGTGCCGAAAGGGGTTCGAATTTCTTTAGCAAGCTACGAAACATTCCACTTACCATATGTTATTCCGCGGCATATCAGGATCAACTGTTTTCTTATCGGTGGCTCGTTCATGTCAAAAAATTTCAGAACCTGCCGGTTGTCCTATAGATTCTTAAGTTACGTGAGAAAAGGGGTGCTAGAGGGGTGTGTCTCGTCTGCCCGTCTTCCGGATGCAGCAGATATGGTTGTTCTAAACTCGTGAAAAGAGCTCGGCGCGAATAAATAACAGGGCGGCAAGTTGGTCTTGAAGCAGGCTTGAATTTCGAAGGAGGAAAAGGGTTGAGAGCTCTCTTGTTGCAAAAACACCGTATAGAGAAATATAAGTAATGGTAATTTCTTTTTCGGTTGTCTACTTGAAGGAAATTTCATAGTATGAATATATGTACGAGCATATGTATTGGGAAACATTATTTATTAAGTGAGAGCAAACACGAGTGTGATACGTAGGATCAGTGGCGTACGCAGACAAATTATTTCAGGGGACTGAGCCGAGACTTAGAGAGAAGAGGGTAGGGTGCCTCATTAAATGTAGCTAAGAGAACTACATTTTTCGAATTTCTGATATCAATGTTAATTTAAGATGACAAAAATGCATCATTAAATTTTTTTATCATTATAATTATTGTTGTGGCCTAGAGGAAAAGCGTTTTGATAATGAAAAAAAAAAAAAAATAGGAAAATATAAATTGAAATTTGACAATTTCTCTTAGTTAAAGTAGGTGCTCCTCAACAAGTGCATGCAATATTTTGTCAAATTTGTGTTTTAATAACATTAATTTTACGAGTTATTTTACTTTATTACTAGTTATTTTACTACTTGTTTCTAATGTTCTGTTCAACATAATTACATGTGTTGAACAGAATCAGATGAATGGACAAGCATTAATCGGTGTTTCTGAAACAAATTTGCAATAAAAATGAGCAAAATTGAATTATAAGACAGTGATAACCGTGACAAACAGTAAAATGGACATGTCAAAAAAAAAAAAAGAGAGAGAAATAATTTAATTCTTTTTTGATAATTTCGGAGTGCTCTGCAACCCTATCAGCCCACCCCCTGAATACGCCACTGCGTAGGATGCACTCTATTTGCTTGTTGAGTATCACAAGTGAATTTTCATGTAAAGAAATTGATTCATTTAGAGTCAAAATCTTGAGATTGGAACTAATTTCTGATGGTGTAAATACAGAGTTTATGGAAGAAAAATTGATTTTTGCTACTTTTTCTCTAAACAGCATCATAAAAATTACTTCATTTTTATGCTTTAAGTCAGGGGTGGTCAACCCGCGGCACGCGTGCCACAGGGTGGCACGGCAGGGTATTAAGAGTGGCACGGGAAGACTATTTGAAAATTTTTAAAAATCGAAAACATAACGTCGCTTTCGGGATTTAATTGAGTCCTCTTCTTTCTGTTTAAGAAAACTTTTTAAATACTATTTATAAATAATTTACATTCAATATTGAACATTATGATTAATATATTGTCGGTCAAAAATACGGTGAAAGATAAGTTGCCTCTCAGCCTGCTGTGTAGGAAATTCAAAAAAAAAGGGGGGGGGGAGATAAGTTTTGGCACAGATGCATAGAATGTCGGTGCGTATCCAAAGTGGGAACTATGACCCCTCCCTGAAACAACCAAATATAGCTAAAACTACAATTTTATAATTTATATGTCGAAAAAATCGCCACTCTGCATTTTCGCACAAGAATAGCACTTTGACCCCCTCCCTTTTCGGAGAGGACTCCTTCTTAAACCAAAAGCTGGATCTGTCCTTGCTTAAATAATTGGCAGCATACAATTTGCGTTCCTAAAAAATTAGCTAAGTAGAAAACATTTATTTTATCAAATACATATTATCCATCACGATGCCATTTTTGCAAAGGACTTCTGTTACTGACCTCATAGTGTACTTCTAAATCGGCGAGAACTTAGCTTCTCCACTATTTAGATTTATATAGAAAAAAAAGTTTAATTTGAGAAAAAATCGCTTTATCCGCCTGTAAATAACACGATCCCCCCCTCCTCCGTTTTAAATGTTGATAACGCTAAAAGTGGCATGCAGAGCTTTTTTCTCTAGAAAGTGGCCCGCTTTCCAAAAAGGTTGGCCACCCCTGCTTTAAGTATTGCAATTTTCAGTAATAATTATTATTACTATTATATAATAATAATATTTAGCATTTGGTTTAAATTGTACTGATGTCATTTTGTAGTGAAGACTTGTAAAAAACACACTTAATTTTACTAAACACTTAGTATTCCTGATTTGTAACTGAAGGTTAACATTCTTATCCCGTTAAGGTTCCCAAGTTCAAACTCCAACATTACAGTGGCTGCTTCGAGAAATAGGAAGATATAGCGGTTGATGTGTAACATTATGCAACTACTTATATATTTTTAGATAGGTAATTTTCTTGGTTTTCTCCCTCTTTATTCGCAAATTTGAAATTCGGGGAACCACTATTGGAAAAATTTAGTTTCAAAGGAATGAAAGTAGATTTTGGAACATATAAACACGCAAAAAAAAAAAAAAAATGCATTGTTAAATAAGACCATTTTACTTATTTATTAAAATCTTCAAATAAATGATACTAAAATAATAGTAAACTGAGCTTTTTTTTTAAGTTACATTTTATCGTATGTTTTTACTCAATAGCTTGATTAAGTTTCATTTAAAGCCCTGAAACATTGAACTTGACATTTCTGAGGAAATCCAAAGCGGTGCATCCATCTGTGTACGTCCAAATAATTCAATTATTTATTTTTTGACGTTTTGAAAAACAATTCCATCCTTTCTTGGACATCCTTTCAGCCTAATTGAATTTCATTTTCAAACTCGGTGGAGGATGTCATTTTGACAAAAACATTCCAAACATGTGTGGTACACATCTTTAAGCATTAACGGTGTGTTGTTTTGTTTTCTTTCCATCGCTTATTTCTTCGAAGTTCTACCCCAAAGGCGGCTTGAGGGATGCAGGGGTGTACTTTTAAAGCCACATGTGAGTTTCGGAAACATAAAAAGAAAGTTGTTTGCTTTTCAGCGGGTCGTCCAGCTTACATTATTGTTCTAGCAGTGTTTTTCTGACAGCAGCCCATTTATTATCAGAGACATAGTTCTTGCTTAGAATTAAATACTACCAATAAAGTTCTTTTGAGAGTTAAATTGGGAAAAAAATGCCTTTTTTCATTAATTCTGCAGTAATAAATTAATTTAAAAAAAATCATTCAGAAAATAAAAAAAAAAATCCTTTACCCTTTTAGTATACGTAGAAGGTAAAATATCGAATTTTGAGAGTTAATTTGAAAAAAAGGCCTTTTTTCACTAATTCTGCAGTAATAAATTTTAAAAATTCGTTAAGAAAATAAAGAATTAAATTCCCTTGCCCTTTGTAAAAAAATAAGTTTACCTAGTAGGAAAATATCTACTTTTGAGAGTTCAACTGAAAGAAAAAGCCTTTTTTCACTAATTCTGCAGTAATACATTTTGAAAAAATCATTAAGAAAATAAAAAATTAAATTACTTTACTCTTTGCTATAAATTAGTTAACGTAGTAATTAAAATATCTACAACTCATTGAAAAAAATTGATGTTTTTAAAGTATCAAAAAACTGTGTCGCTACATTTAAAAAACAAAATACAATGATAAATAACAGTTATACTTAAGTATTATTAAGTAATATTATTACTTAATAATATTAAGAAACAGGAGATTATTTCAGAAAAATGTGAAGGAAGAGATAAAACACAAGAGAAAACTGAAGAAAGAGTTGAAAAATGAGCAAACAAGACGTCTGAACAAAAAGTGCGAAGGTGAAAAATGAATTGCTGTTCTATGAATCTTAAAAGTTTAAACTCGTAATTGAAACAAGACTAGTTTAACTGTGGAAAAAAAACATTTTGTACTGTGTAATAATCATTCGAATCCTTTACCTTTTGTTATAAATTAGTTCATGTAGGGGAGAAAGTATCCGCAATCTATCTAACAGTAACATTCAATACTTTCAAAGCATCATGAAAAAGTCTCTCTATAAACAAAAATGGAAGATTATAAAAAAAAAGAACAATAAAAAAGAGAGAAACACAAGAGAAAACAGAAGCGGGAGTTGAAAAAGAGGAGTCGGAGAACAACTGAACGAAAGTCTGAACAGAAAATGCAGCGGGTGAGGAAAAGGAGGAAAAAATTCAACTGCTCTACCATTTAGGTGTAATATCCCGAGGAAGGCCTGATCAATATTGGACTATCAGTCGAAGGAAACCGATAGCAACAGCGTATCAAAATCCATTCTTCAAACGGAGAAAACATTAAGGTCAGCTACCGGGACTATAGGAAATGATCGAGCCATATGCCCTAGGGGGCCCAGGGCATATCTGGGATTGCGTATCCCCCAATTTTTTTCCCTTCAGGGAATCCAGTTTTATTTTTATTTTGCTGATTTTCCTCTGACCTTAAGCGTCCAGCCTCACCGGAAACAATTAATCATTCTTCAGTCTTGCAGCATTTCGCTAGTGATGAAATGTCTCTACCGATAAGGTTGAGATTGACTCGGGAGATTTTTTTTAATCGCATTTAAAAAAACATTTCAAGCAATTGGGGGCTCAAATATATGACTCCGCCAACCTGTGTTGTCAAAGCTTGATATTTGATAGCGTGGTAATAAATGACTGTGCGTTTGCAGAGTTTTCTCATTTCCTAAAACAGATCAAGTGACAATATTGAAGAAATAAATAAATAAAGGAAGTAAAAAGCACACACAAGACTAGTCGCAGCTGTAAGACTATTTTCGCTTCAGGTGGTTACGTTGAAAATGAATAAGTATCAGTTTTACGTAACATTTTAAAAGGTCTCAACTCTGCATTAAAATCTTTTCCTGCTTTTTTTATTGCGAACTTTATAATAAGCGGTAATGCATAAGTTTTTGTAATCCAAAACAGTTGTGAATAATGGGAATAACTAAGAAATAAGTGTGAATAAAAGCATTTAACTCTATTTGATTACATTTCATATTAGAGTCATATTGTGTTTGAACCACCATGTTTTCAGCTTAAAGGATTTCTTACTTAAACTAAAAGGACTTGAGTGTGTGTGTGTGTGTTTGTTTGTTTGTTTAAGATGATCTTATTAAAATTTCTAAAAAAAGTAATTCTGGAAAGGCTTAATTTATTTCTTCCGTAGATCCTATTTCTTTGATAGTTTGTCACGCGAAGAAAATACGTTACAACAGATCACTGAGCCTGATATTTTACTACCAAACTTAAACTGCTCTTTACATCGGATAGGGGATAATTAGGGAAGGAGAAATAATTGCTAGTAACATTTTTTTGAATATATGCGGTTGTTGTTCAGAACAATTATGAAGATAGATACAAACGTCTTGACATGAAAGGTTGATGTCCTGTAAGCTTATTTTATTGATTTTTTTCAATGGTTAATTTTTAGATAATTTTAGACACAATTTGTTTTCCTTTGTTAAAATTAAGTAATAATAATAATAATAATAATAAAATAGTAAATCATCAAAATAAATACATAACCTGGATAAAACACCTTTATCAAAAAATAAATAGACAAATAAATAAAGTAAAATAAAATAAAAATAAGTAAAAAAGGGGGGACAAAAAATAAATTTTCCAAAAATAGCTTTTCTCCACTGCAAAAGTTCAAAGCAAAACTGCTGATATCGCTTATGTATCCTAAATACATTTCAAGGGTTTTCTTTTTATTAGGAGGGGGGGGGGGTGGAGAAGATGTAAAGCATTCATTGCATTTTTAAGTAATAATACGAAAGGGAATGTCAGACACAATTTGTTTTCCTTTGTTAAAATTAAGTCATAATAATATTATAGTAAACCATCAAAATCAATACATAACCTGGGTAAAACGCATTTATTAAAAAATAAATAGATAAATAAATAAAGTAAAATAAAATAAAAACATATTTAAAAAAACGGTGACAAAAAAAAAAACAAATTTTCCAAAAATAGTTTTTCTCCGCTGAAAAAGTTCAATGCAGAACTGCTCATACCGCTTATGTACCTTTAATACATTTCAAGGGTTTTTTTTCTAAGGGGGGGGGGAGGTGGAGAAGATGTAAAGCAATCATTGCATTTTTAAGTAATAATACGAAAAGGAACGTACAATAACAAATAAAAGATAATTATAATTTTATCCGCGACATGTACAAATATAACATTTCTTTTTGGTAATCACCACACCAGGTACATAGAAAATAAATAAACACGTATGTTGACAAGTTTCAAACAAATCCCACTCTCGACGACAGATCCGATCTGTATTTCAGTGTTTACGAGGAACTGTTAGCAATGAGCTTTTGCCACCTGGAGGACTGATCTCTGGGATTGAGAAACCGTTTGTCGCTAACTGCGGCTCCTCTTGCACGTGCAGGATTTCGGCAAAGTGCAGAAGTCCTCGCAAAGAAAAAGATTCGACTTGATGCGGTGATCCCTGCGCTTTTCCGCATATGCCGGATTTGCGAGTAATAAAAACAAGCAATGTTGTTTACTTTCCGGCAATATTGTTTGACTTGTTTCTACTTGGCGGGAAGGATCAACCACGGCGAAGGATGAAATGGATCAGCCCGCGAATGTGAGGTGCATCATGAATGACACATTTTGGAGGCAGAAATTTGTAAGAATTATTCCACGCCAGATTTTTTTTTCTTTTTAATTTTAATTTTCAGACTAACCCATTTATGCCCATGTTTTTTTTAACAATTTTTTTCATTTTTTATCTGCTTACAACTCTTACTAGGAATGTTTTACGTACATTTTAGGCTTAAAATAGTTCGCCGTTGCCATATTTATTAAGTTATTTAACGTCCTGTTTACGGGATATTTTGCAGATATGTGAGCAAAATACGACCTTACTTGACTTTACTTTTGCAAAGTAACATTACAGAAGGCATCTGTGATCAATTTTAAGCAAATCATTTTAAAATAGTTTAATTTTATGAAAAATAGGTTCGCAAAAAAAAACTTACTTTCTGTGGCTACCCATGCTGGATCGTTGCTTGACTGATTTGTCTAAAAATAGCTGTCAATAAATAAACTCTGATGTCCAAATAGTGGCTCTAACTGGTTTTCTAAAGAAGGACTATTTAACTTGTGAAAAACAGCTTTAGTAAAATGATATACGCATTACAGATTTTTGTATGCAGTAACTAACAAGCGTCCCGATTTTTAGGCTACTGGGCATGAATGGGTTAACCGAAACGGTTTGTTTCATTAAACTAACACAAATGTTTTTTTTTATATAAAAATGAATAATCTTACTGTTTCTATAACTTTTAAGTTTTGTTAATCTTAAAAGTATAGCAACAGCATAGCAATACTGCCGTGCTAAGCGCAAAAGTGGTACTTGCAGTAGAGCCCAAACTGAGTTATTGCTCTTTAAAGCTTTGCTCCACCACGTATTTCATCCAGATGATACTTTTTCAGAATTTTTTAAAAAATATTTTCAGTTCTCAAATGACCACAAAACTTTCTGTTTAGGTAAAATACATCACAAAGAGCTATATGGTGGCGATAACTCAATTTTGCTAAAAAGTGCAGATACCACTTTTGTTCTTAGCACGGCAGAATAGGTATAGTAAAAGGTTGTACTAAATTCCCTGACATCTGTAACCAAGTTCACGACAGCTACAGAGCAAATGTACGGCACTCTGATCCGTCAAAGTAATGTCGTTTTTTCGAAATAAATTAATTGTTTAAAGTTTTTATACTAAATCAGTGACGCAATTACCCTCTTTATCAGAGACCTTTTGCCATCCCAGAAGTAAATTTAAAATCCCGGACAGATTTATAAAAAAAAAAAAAAAGATTTTTGGTGCAAAATAACTTGAAATAGCATCTTGGATA
This sequence comes from Uloborus plumipes, assembly GCA_038373865.1. Classification (NCBI taxonomy): domain Eukaryota; kingdom Metazoa; phylum Arthropoda; class Arachnida; order Araneae; family Uloboridae; genus Uloborus; species Uloborus plumipes. Next base: position 28,869 of record JAXGGA010000392.1, read on the forward strand.
CAATCCAAATTTTCAAGTTTTTGTGTAATAAAAATTGTTTTAGCAATCAGAAAGAAGAGAAATCCGACTACTTCAGCCATAATACTCACCTGGCATTGTACCTTCTGATTTCCCTTTATTGCGATCTACGTATGAAAAAAAAATATCTTTAAAATTTGTCTTGTATCCAAGATGACATTTCAAGTTATTTTGCTCCAAAAATCTTACTTTTTTTTTCAACTATCTGGGATTTAAAATTTACTGCTAGATGGCAAAAGGCACTTGATAACGAGAGTAATTACATCGTTGAATTAAAATAAAAACAATTGATTCATTTGAAAGAAAACGACATTACTTTTCAGTCCCACTGATATTTAAATTCGAAAAATGTTGACCATTTGTTATAAATTTGGTTCAAAAATTTATTGTAAATTCCTCACCCTTTTTCTAAATCGAGAGACAAATTTTTCTCATATGCTGGATTTGCGTGTTCTAAAACAAATGCTGAAAACAATCCTATAAATACAACAGTTGTCTTTACAAATACCGATGCTTAAATTTTTTTAATCATTGGCCATTTTACCATTCCATGCTGCAATTTACGTGGAATATATTACGTGATTGTTCGAAGTATTCCTTTTGGAAGAAAATGAAAAATCTCTTAGCAAAAACATAATAATAATAAAATCCGTAGCAATTTTTATTTATTTTTTAATTGTTTCTTTTATTTACAATCACAATGGAACATAGTTGCACTTTTTTTCAATTATAAATAGATATTACTTAATTATAAATTAAAGTCATGCATTCTCCCTACTTTTTGAGGTGATAAATTTACAATTTAGATACTTTTTTTTTCGAATGCGTATTGATACGTTTAAGAAGAAACCAAAATATAATTCATTTCAGTGTTGGAATTCTTAGAAGTGGTATGCGTCAGGCATTGAAACGTAACAGAAAGATATGAATGTTTGGGTTTTTTTTAGAATAGTGTTAAGATAAAACGTAAATTACTCAAAGAAAAATTAAGCATAATATTAGATATGAAACATATATGTGATTATTTATGAGTCACAAACAGGGCCTTTGCGAGGCCTTGACTACTGGCCCGGCCCTTAAAGTGGTCCGACTAGGAGCAGAAGTAGTTTATAGGGGAGGGGGCCAGAAGATCAACTTCTCAAGGTTCCTGCTATGTCCCTGGACAGCTCTGGATACAAAAACCCTGCTGTGATTTATTCCTGCTGTGATTATTGATAAATATAAGTAATGTAATTTCCACGTTTACAGAATGCGTATGATATGGTCCAAAATGTTCTCGATTTTTCGTAGATTTGCATTTCTCTAATGTTGGGAGAAAAGTGTTAAGAAAACCTTTTTCCCTCTCTGCTTCCGTTTTTCATAATCAGTTAAAGGAAAAATGTAACAAATTTTGAAGCACGTATACTTTTCTTCCTCCATTTGACTTCAGGTTTAGAGTAGCTTACAAACTTTCAAGTACCAAAGTTTCATGAGTTAGATAAGATTTCATTTGAAAGTGCACTCTTAAGCTTTCTTATTATACCTTTTCTATTCTTGGGAAGGGGGGGGGGGTATTTATTGAATAGTCGTTCGTACTGAGCTTGAATCCACCCTTCTCTTAAAAATTGATTCTCACACCTTCTCTTTTGCATCAAAATTTTGCTGTTTGGCGAAAATGCACTTTCTACAACTAATCTACATGCTCAGTAATGCATCTGCGGTATCAATGAAGACATTTTCATGCATGGAATTCCATTCCTACTGAAACCTCCTAGCGAAGCCCCAAGAGTCACAGCCTCAAATTTAATCTGAACTTGGGAGAAAAGGATAAAATATTCCAGAGTAGAAAATCGGTTTCTTTTTACTTATGCACAAGCCAGTCGATGGCAGGTTTGCATTGAAGGGAAAAGGGAAAATAGAAAGAAAAAAAAAATTTTTCTCCCGCATCCATCTTAACAGTGGCGGGCTGCTGATGTATTCGAAACCATTATGTAACACAAGAGTTGGAAGAAAATGGAAAAAATGGAACCTTCGGGGGTATATGGGGCGAGCCAGTGGGGACAAGGGTCCTAATGGTTGTTCTCCGGGATCGGATCCCTGAGTCGGGGGCTGATATTGCAAAAGCATGTCCGAGTCAGCAGATCGGAAACAAACATGTCGCTGGGAAAGGGGGCTGACGGGGATACACGTGCGCTACAAGGATCTTATATATTGCCCGGAACGCTCACACGCGGAAGCATCTCCGTTTTTTGGTGCGCGGGAAGCAACCAGGGTGGAGTAATTCGGTCTTGGAGGGAAGGACATCTTGGGTCACGAGATAGGCATGTCCACTATCCGTTTGGTTGGAAATAGATCTCAAAACGCTTGTTAAAACTGCAAAAATTTATTAATACCTGTCAAATGTTAACACTTGTTGATCTGGTGAATGTTTGTAAAAATGGAGGTAACGCAAAAGTAAAAGCTCCAGTTTTTTAACTAAACGTATTTATACTAAAAAGCATAAGTTGTTTTCCTGAAAAAATTCAGTGATAGTTGTCGGTTCTTTCTTTTTTTTTTTAATCAGGACACACAATTTTTCTATCAAAAGATTTTTGTTATTCTTTGATCTGAATGATCGTCATCGCAATTCTTTTTCTCTCAGGACACAGCATTTTTCTGTCGAAAGGTCCACTTTTTCTCTTTTCTCCATAACTTATACCAGTTATTTGCCTAGAAAACGATACTAAAACAAGAAGAAAAGTGAGAAGTCTATTGTTTTCCTTAATTTTTTTTTCTTCTGAAAACCAGTTAGTATGCACTTGCTAGTGTTTTACTAAACTTTGAATGCTATGTATTAATTGCCCTTGCTTCTTAGATGAAAGTGCTGACTTTCTAGATAAATGCATTTTTTAGAAAATCTCCGGAACACTTGTTTGGATGAAGCTTCCGGGAGTATATTGTCAAACTCTTTTACAACCCTCGCTACAAGTTAGCGGTTTAATAAGTTGCTCAATTGTTTACTGTGCCGACTATATCTTTATTATTCGTTCAACCAAAACAGGGAGTCTTATGCGAAAAAATATATTTAAAAAGTATTCCAGGAGCATTAAACTACCTGGAAATGCGAATAACCGTAAATAACTGCAACTGATTCTCGAGTTTATGAACTCACTCTTAAAAATAGAGACCACGATAAAAATTCGTAAAAACGAGAGCTCGTAAAACCGAAACCCAACAACAACTACACTGTAAAAAATTCAGAAAGCTTTTACGGTAAATGTTACCGTAAAATGCAGCGTTTATCATAAAAAATCTTTTTACAGTGAATTGTACCGATAAAAAAAATTGCGATTCCAGTGCCAATTGATCACTACGTGACTTACTGTGAGTTGCACGTGACACCCTATTTCCGCTCTCCTGATGTGTCTCATCTGGTACCAAGCTGTGTGAAAAAATTGTATCCCGGGTTCGATTCTTGTCGTTCGTATCTCGTGCTTTTTAATTCTCGTTTTCTCTTCCGTGAAATTTTACAGAGAACAAATATTTTACGGTGCAAGTTACTGGCAACATGGATGGCAGTAACTTCTACCGTAAAATTTCATCAAAACTTTTAACAGTGTACTTACTGTGTATGGTGAGCGTTTTACATGGCAGGTTCTATTAATAGTATTAAATATTTATTTTTATGTTGTGCGCCAACTTAAATAACCGTCTAAATATCAAAAAATTTGGATCAAAAGATCAAGACTATCTGATCACATTTTTTAGTACTTAGTTTTGTTATAGGATAAACAGAAAAAACGGGGTAAGATGAAATTACACTTTACAAAAAAGATGCTTCTTCTCTGAGATTTCCTGTCACATAGCTGCAATTCTTTGAAAAGAACTATTTTGACCTCATGTCGAGTTCGTAAAAGATTTTTTTGTCATTTCTAGATCATTAACAAGAATTTAAAAAACGAAATTGCTTCGAGTCAATAGAAGATTTTACCGGACTGCAAAATAGCTGGTAAAATCGTAAGTATTCACATATTAGTGGTTTGTAAAAATTAAACGTCAAGTCTATTTACAAACACACTGCAAAAATAAAGTTGTTTCTACAGTATAATACTGGCAGTAGAGGTTTCAGTTTAAACTGAAAAATGCAATGAACAGCAAAATTAGCAATTTTACAGTTTATTACCACAATATTAGTTTATTAAGATACAAATAGCTGTCTTATACTGTAAAAACAACAGTATAATACTGGCAGCAGAGGTTCCAGTTTAAAACTATAATACGTAATAAACTGTAATATTAGCAATTTTACAGTTCATTACTGTAAAATACCAATTTTACAGTTTATTACTGTAAACTTCGCAATTTTACAGTTCGTTACTAGAAAATTAGCTGTATTATACTGTAAAAACAACATCTATTTTTTACCGTCCAACGTGAAATGTGACACATATTTCGCATGTTATAAGCTGTGTCCATTAATGGCTTCTCCACTCCAAAGTTCAGCGAGAGGAGGAAAGGTTTTGCATGGCGAGGTCTCTCGTCTGGGGAACATCGACATCGAAATGCAATAGGTCAGCTGTGGCAAACATATGCAAGCTCTTCCTTCGACCATAACAGCTATCTCTTCTACTTCATCCAGTCTCCCTTTTCTTTCTGTCATGTCTTCTGGAATGCCTTTTTTGGTCGCATTAAATTCTCCGCATTCCTAGAGTTGTCGTTTTTCTCCTCCAAAGAGTTTGTCCTGTTGTTTAAGACGTCATTCTTTTAAGTCTTTTGTGCCGAAAAAACGAAGCGAGCCGCTCGTATATTACAATCAGTTCGACTCACCTTGCATATCTGCGATGGAACAAGAGAAAAGGTTTTCGGATCTGTTGAGAAACGACCTAACTTTATCTATATTTTTTTCCCTAGTTTTGCATTCTTGTTTTTTTTTTCTACGAGTTTTCTCCTTCTCTCCTCTCTCTCGCTCTCTCCTTGTTTTCTAAGGCAGAATTGAGGAATTTCTCCATGAACTTGATTAGCCATTTTGGTGTTTTTTCAAAGGACTAAAGATTCTTCCGCAAAGAACTTTGAGAAGGTGTTGAGTTGTTTTCCTGCTATAATATGAATTTCTCTTATTTCTTAATAGAAGAAATAAGCAGAAATCAAAATGCGAGTTGAACATAAATACGCAAAAAAGGCGAAATTGTTCTGAACAACTTTTTTTCTGTTTAATAATTCCACACAAGAACGAAAACGGGAAAAAGATCATCGCTTACTAAAAGGAATATTTATTGCCTTTCATCCTATAGATTTTTTCATCTTTTCTTTTGTGTGCTACTTAGTTAAAGATCTAAATGAAAATCAAATATATAACATGCGTAATATGAAGAAAGGCATAGCGTTTTTAAAAGTTCATGGCGCTTTAAAACGAAAAATTAAAGAAGAATACATTTTTAAACGAAACATTTTTCAAGATTGTAAAATTTTTGATTTTATTTTTTAAGTTAAATTGGTTATGTTCAAATATTTCATCAAATTTATACTTATATTTCGGCGCGTTTTCTAAAGCAGACTTGAGAAATTTTCCAAGAAGTTGATTACCCATTTTGGTGTTTTTTAGAGGACTAAAGATTCTTTTACGAAGAACTTTGAGAAAGGGTTGAATTGTTTTCCTGCTGTAATGTGAACTTCACTAATTTCTTAATATAAGAAATAGAACGATCAGAATAAGAGTTAAGCATGGAATTTTCAAAACAAGGCTGAATTGCTCTGAACAGCATTTTTTCTACGTTAAATAACTCCTCACAAGAATGAAGAGGGACAAAAGTGTGGATAAAAGATCAACTTTTACTATGCGAATATTGCATTATATTAAAAAAAAATTCTCCCCTATTTTGGGGCGCTCAGCTAAAGATCTATCAGAAAAATAAAAAATATAACGTGCATAATATGAAGAAATATATAAGTTTTAATAAAGTTCGAGGTTTCAAAAAAGAAAAGTGAAATTTGAAAGATTGTAAAATTACTACATTTTATCTTCCAAGTTATTTTTTTCAGTTCACAAATATTTCAGTAAATTCAACCTTGCTTTGCTGTTTTTGTGCTTCTATATAATGGTATATTTTGCAATAAGCAATGTACAGGATTTTTTGTCCCTACAGTCAGATTTTTTTTTTCCTGCAACTTGGGGAACTACAGTAGATACAATTTTTTAAAAATTCCTCTTACAAAAACAAAAAAAAAAAAAATAAGTACATCGTTTGACTTAAGGATCATTCAATTGTGTCACCAAATACAAATGTAGTGTAATTATTATTACGTGTTTTATTATCTTTCCTATGGACAGCTGGAACTATTTTTAAAAGTGGTCAGTAGCCAAAAGATTTTTTGATATTAAAAGAAAAGTGGATTTCATTCGCAATTTGTGGCATTTGTTCTCCAAGTATAATAACATGATAACACAAGAGAGCGAGAGAGCAGAAAAGAGAAACCTTAAAAGAGGGAAAGGCAAAAGTATATGTTGACAACCTTAATTTCGCTTCAAATATTTTTTGAGGAGAACAGTTATCAGAAAAAAGTAACTACAATTAAAGGAGACGAGAGGGAAATTCTCATTTTCTTAAGATCAAACACTTTTTACATCTAGAGTATTTTTCAGCTGAAAAAAAGTTTATATATATAGCCACATTATAGTGCACAAATATCTCTTGGATGTGCTCATGTAATAAAACTAATTTAAAGATGCATCCAAATCTATTTTTAGAGTAAAAGTGAGACTGCTTCACCTTCATTTTTCCTAAAGTTTTTCAATGAAAATCATTGCCTCACTGTGTTTGAACAATAATCCATTAAAAAATATACAAAAGCGAAAAGAAAAAAAAAGATCTTCTCAAAAACGACTCGAAAAACGCCAAATGAAAGCAGTTAATTTCGTACATCTCTATTAAATTCTAATCTACGCTTCCACGCGTTTCATTAAGAAGAGGCACTTCTGTTACCCTATTAGCGAAATATTAATAAATGATGTCTCAAAACATAACTCTTACTTAAAACACTCGCAATTTAAGTGCGATATATGCGTTTTTTATTTAGCAATTGCGCTGTGCTCTCTTTATCTTTCTTATTATTTTGTCGGGGGGGAGCAAAAATATATCAGAAAAAGGAAGGTCTTCCCAGCGGGAAACGAAAACAGAGAGGCCTCTGCATCTATCTTTTTAACTCGCTGAAAAATCTCCTCCACTTTTCCCCAATCTTCCAATTACACTTGACACGTGGCAGTGATGAGCTAAATTAAGCGTTTTCTTCTTAAGCGTGGTTTTTATTTCCAGTCGTTTCCCCCTCTCGCCTTTTTATTACCTCAGCGACGGCTAAATACAATCTCTTTTTCCGAGTGGTGACACTTGGTTTTTTTTCTCGACGCTCTTTTGAACCCGCTACCTTTCAAAAGTCAATGTAGATGAATGCAACTTAAACACTCCTTGGAGACATAAAAGGTATTCCTCTTCTCTTTTTTCTCACCTTTTTTTTTTTTACTCTCTCCTTTCGACTTTACTTCTTCGTGTTATTCTTTCTGTCTTCTTCGTTTCATTTAATTCCTCCCATCCTTCCCGCTCGCCCCAGACGTGCCAGGACTTGTCACAAATAATTCCCCGGATTATTTAATTATGTTTCACGAGGTTTTGAAAATGAATTTGATATTTCAAAAGTTACTCTTTTAGGTTTTTGACGTGGTTATGAATGTGACGCGAACAGGAAGAGGAAAAGGGAGCGACAAATTTAGTAGTTTCGGATGAGGAGAGCGAGGGGCCGACTCAATATGAAGACGAGCCTTTCTTGGTGGAGATTTCTTAAAAGAAAAAAACAACACTTAAAACTGATTTTTTTTTTTTAAATGCTTGCTTTCTACTTCAAGGTTTTATGCAGTTTTGTGATTTAGTCCATTAATACGAATTCTTTACAATTACATTGTGATTATTATGTTATTAGTGGATTCTTGTTTATGCACATGTTTTAATCAGACGTAAATAACCATTAACTGATGAGTATACAAATATCAACATTATTTTATATGCCCACCAGAATACAATCCTTTAGCTGAATTTCTGAAAAATCCAATATTTCTTAGAATCAAGTCAGTGTATAAAGCTCCTATGTCTACTGGAATTAGTAGAAATTAATTTTCACTCCATATTTCGGCTCTAATACCCGATTTCCTCTAACAAGTTACAATATATTCAGTTAAAAAAAATACAAACTTAACACTTTCTATGAGAAGAGTAAGAGTCAACTATGAACATGGAAGTCAGCTTTTGTCAATACATTTCAAAACCCTGTAAATGAAACACAACATTTGATTTTTTTTTTTTTTTTTGAGGGAGAAGCGCATCAGATTCGAAGCGCGAACGTGTTTGCATAGTTGAACCTCTTATGAAACTTATAGTTTTCTCACTGGTAGCAAATTTAAATTCTATCTGCGCAATAAATACCTTTCAAACGCATGGACTACAGTTTTATATCTATATAACTGTATGAAACATTATGCTCTACAAAATAAATAATAATTGAAACTTTTTTCTACCATTCCATTTGATTGAATCGTTTTGTAATAACGGGAAAGTTTTAATTGTTTGAAATAGTTCCTAATTAAAAATCAGAAAACTTGATCTAACTTGTTAACCATGCAAACAGGGACACGAATAAACGACATATGGTATTTTGAAGCAGAAGTTAGTAGCACTTTACAACATAAGTTAGTGCTATGTTATGTGTAGCTTAGTGTTGTTTATCACATGGCATTGTGGCATGCGTTTAAGACATGATTCAATATAATATCAGCGCTCAATTTGTGGAAGCGGAGGAAAAGAATTCCTTACTGGACATTTTGTAACCCTTTCCTGTAATTGTAATGAGTCCACAACTCTCACCTCCACGGAGAGTTTACCCCTTAAACGTATTGCATTGCACACTATGAGGATACCCAGGTAGCACAAAAAACGTTTAAACGTTTTATAGACGTTTTTAATCCGTTGTCACAACGCTAATAACCATTTTACAACCTTTAAAACACGAAGTGTGCTACTTGGGTAATGTTTCTTCAGCTAATGTTTTTTGAAGTATGAAAAAATTTGCAGTGCCATGATGTTCTCGAGAAAGCTGCTGAAATTGAATAAATTAAATCATGCGTTTTGTCACAAGATACTGGTAAATTCAAAACATTTTAAAGAAATATTGCTTTTCCTGTTACAAAACATTTTGCAAATAAAGACAAAAGTCACAGTTGCTTAAATATTGTACTCATTTAATAATGAATAAAAATATCTCATAAGTGTATAAATAAATCAATGAGAGGATAAACAAATACAAGATATTTTATTGCAATTATTGCACGTAGTATCAGTAGTCAATGATTTTCTTACAAAGAAGAGGTTCCAAACAAATTAATTCAAATTGTAATTTAGCAAAGAAAAATCTAAATCCTTGGATTTCTATTTCACTCAGCTTTCAAATGATACATACGTTCGAAGCAAAAGAGTAATTAACGCACGAAACTGTTAATCCAATGATTTTTTTCGTCAACATCGCTTGCAGTGCTCTCTTTAAATTGATGAAACCAATAAAATTTAACGCCATTTTCCCCGTTTCGACGCAATAGATAGTCGCTCCCTATTGCAAACCATTGTGACAACTCGCTGTCAACTTCGGGTCTTCTGTACAATCAGTGATGTTCTATTCCGTTTTCGTTCTTTTTTTCCTTCTTCTCCCCCCGCCTCCCAAAATCATTCTATTAACTGCGCTAATATTAAGTAATTGCGCTTCTCGCTGCAGTTAGAAGAAGGGGCCTCCCCTGAATCCTTAATCATGATTAAATTGGAGGCTTATTAATGAGGAAATATTCTTCATAGCTGGGGATGAATGTCAGAATATTGAATTTCGGTTCCAATCAAAGCTGCAATTACATCGCCAGAGCGAAGAAAAAGATGATCCTAATGAAGACATAGATTAATTTAGTCGTCATTTGTTTCACTTAAAAGCAGAGGAATGCGACAAAAGTAAACGGGTTGAACGTGATTGTGACGGGTTAAGGAGGAAAAAAAAAATCTGAGAAATGTTTTTGGTTTTTGCCTCCGTTAAAAAGATTGCTTTGCGTATCATCTTCCGGAATTTATTGTTTTTCGTTTGACATGTTTATCTAGTGATGTATAACGCCGAGAATTTGTTTAATTAGTAACAGATTCTCGTGGATACATGTGTCTCGAATTTTTGATGGAAAAAGTTATGAAAGTTTAATAAAAAAAAAAAAAGTAATTCAAGAGCATGCAGCTGAAAAAGACTTTAAACGATTTTTAATGCACATTGTGAAAAAATAATTGTTGTTTTTACAGCATAATACAGCTAATTTTACAGTAATAAAATGTAAAAAGTCTAATTTTACAGTAATAAACTGTAAAAAGTCTCATTTTACAGCAATAAACTAAAATTCCTAATTTTACAGTTCGTTACCATGCATTTTAGTTTTAAACTAGAACCTCTGCTTCCAGTATTATGCTGTTGTTTTTACAGTATAATACAGCTAAATTTAACGGAAATAAACTTTAAAATCCCTAACTTTACAGTAAGAAACTAAAATTACTAGTTTTACAGTTTATTACCGTGCATTTTAGTTTTAAATTGGAACTTTGGCTGCCAGTATTGTACTGTAAAAACATCAGTTCATTTTTTGCAGGGCGCGATTTTTTACTCAATTAAAAAATTTTACTGGTGGAATATAAATTCTCGAATGTGTAAAAATCCGTTTTTTTTTTTTTTTTTCACAAAATTGATAATTAATTTCAACGATGTATATTTAGGAAACTAACTGAAACGCTCATAATAGTGACATAAAATTACAGATAGTCTTCCTGATTTATCGATAGTTTTCGACATAGAAATTTATCGATTCCATTTTGCACAGTTAGTACGATCAATGTTATTGCGGTGAACTGGATTTAACCAGATTTAAGAAACTGTTTAATAAAACGTCGTTTGGGCATGAGAAAGAAAACAGTGAAAATAATTTATTATCTTGAAACAGTACGAAAACAAAACTTTGTAAATATTGCTGTAGTCGCATTAAATTTTTTAGTATGTTTCCCATTGGTCTCGTCATTTATCGGCATTCTATTGCATATATTGGCAACATCACTAAATACATAAATGGACGTTGAGAACTCAAGGTCTCATCAAGCCAACGTGAAGAAATGAAGAAATTTACCCTGTTTTGGTGCTCTTAAAATTATGGTAACCTGGTTCACACACTCCTCCAGGGTCCCCCATACCTACCACAACTCGTGATTTAACCGGGATGGGGCCTTGAAGAGCACTTTGTTCTTTTAATTCAGACCAAGGGCCGAACAAACCCCTGGTCCAGTACCCCCAGAGATATCGTTTCACTTGGAAGACTTTGTGACTACGACCCTTATTTTACGTCACCCAGCCACTATTAGTAATTTCGGTGGATCTTTGATCGGTTGAGATCGAACCCGGTTCCCTCCGGTATGAGTCCGAAACCTTACCGATTGGGCTACCAGTGCCCAGTAATCTGGTTCGAGTACCTGCAGGACCGAGCATTTATAAGGACTTGTGAAAACCCCTTTGCAGTAAAAAGAAAAGCTCTATATCTAAAAATACTGTGGTGTGATATTCATAAACAATTTCACTTAAATGTTCGCTAATAGCAACTTACTTTTTTTTTAACAATTTACTTTTCTCATTTCACCAGCAGTAGCGCAGTACACTATTCATTGAAACACGTGAAAACTATCAATGGTGAACGAAACAAAAAGAAAATTATAATGGTACGTAACGAATATATTTCTTATCACAGTTATTTCCATTATACATTATGGATGGTCAGGCGTTTCCATTCGGCGGTGAAATCCATTTAAAGTGAACATTGTAAATAGCTCCATGAAGCAAACCCCTTCTCAAATACCTCGTTAGGCTAAAGTAGACCGAGATACATTTTAAACAGGTTCCTACAGGTGAGGAAAAAATGAAAAATTTTTCCTAATGGTTTTTAGCGAGTTGTCTTAAGATTTCCTCACTCATGTCCAGCGGTTTAATATAGTGTAGAGCGATTGCTGTGATGATGATGGTTTTGTGGAAATTCACAATCTCGTGTTTATGAAAGGGTATGCGAAGCCGCCGTCATCAAGATGGCGTGGGAAATCGATTCGAATAGCCAGGTCATTTCGGGATGTCGTTTATTCGAATGCTCTGAAAGACATCGGTTTTGTTGATATGTTCAGCCATGGTCCATCATTCAATATGCCCTCCTGGTTATAATTGAAATACACCGAGATTGACGCTGACACAGTAATGATATGGAGTTTAATGAGATCGTTTTAACAGAGCGCTGAATGATATCACTGAAGGAAGAATGTTCTTCCGTGGATATATGAAAGGGATGAACTTCTGTTGCACGGAGATGATCTTTGCACTTTGAACTGCATCACCATGTGTAACCAACTTGACAGGATTGCTCCGGACTGAAACAGGATCATCGAATACTGCATTAGCGATGAAAGCGATAGATGCAAATGAAAATTATAATTCTTCGATAGGGATTAATTTTTCATGATATATAAAATTAGGAAACTGTATCAATGACTTTGTAGTTATACTTTGCACACTAAACCAATAAAATAAAAAATCTTTACTCAACTGCCCTGCTGCTACTCAACAAGTCTCAACTGCATTTTAGTCATATTAACTCAAATAATGTCAGTCAATAAGTAAGGTTTTTCAAAATAAAAAGTGAAAGGATAAATGTTGATAAATATCTGGGAATTCTGGGTGGTGGTCCCCATCACTTTGTTCGGACCTTATTCTCTGAAGAATGATTGCTCTTTCCACACGGTTAGTTCAGCTATCCAGTTCAGTATCCTCTCGCTTTCTTCGTGAGATACTTATGAACCTGCCCGTCTGGATACTGATTGTAAAGTATGGAAGAGATTCGCTTATAATCTGATTACGATATCTTGGCACGGTCCCGGCACACTTGTCTTTTTGCGTGAAAGGGTAAAAGTTGATAAATATCCGAGCATTCTGGGTGGTGGTCTCCATCACTTTGTCCAGGCCTTATTCCTTAAAGAATGACTACTCTTTCCACACGTTTAGTTCAGCTATCCGCATTGCTATGCGTATTGAAGGACGGTTACAAGAGCATAGTAATGCGAAGCACTTATCGTTGTGCTTCCTTAATCCTGGACTTGGAGATAATTCGACTTTTGTGAGAATATTCAGGGATTATACTTAGGGCTCGGTTTTTATTTGACCACCCTTTTCAAATCAGTGAGTTCTCTGCTGGAGGATGCACTTCAAATACCATGAAATTTTGTGGAAGAACTTTACGCTTATGCATTCCGCGTGCTAAGTGCATTTCAAGATAAAATCCTGTCTTAACTCTGATTTGTAGAGATATTTCCTTACATTGCAAGTATACACATAATATTTTTCTACACACATCTGTGTGGATGATATCCCGAGCTGATTAAGCATAGTACATATTATCTAGCATTCCTTTTTTAGAAATTAAAAAAAAAACCTTGGATTTTTAAAAATAATTCACTAGCTGAAATAAATTTACGATTTCGGATAATTTTTATTGAGTGCTGAAAAAGATATGAAACGTTCGGAAAATGTAATCGAAAAGTGGCACAACTTAAAAATGGCACAAATTGAAATAAAAATATACGACTGGTGTTTCGAATTTATGAGGAACCTCTTTGTCGTGGAAAAATAACTGAGCTTATAAATGAAAATATATTAGGCAAAAGCTCTGAGTCCCAAAATCCTATAAAATAATACATTACATCCTTGAAAATATAGATAGGCCTAAGCATGACATGTGCTTCGGTAGCTTCGGCCTGTAATAATTTATGTTGCAAATTTTCATTTTACAACTATAATTCCATAAAATATTGTCCTTCAGGCTGTATGCCATTATACTAATTTATATACTATGCACTATTATATGGTATACTAAAACATAAAAGAAAATTACATTTAAATTAACTGGTTGTATGCATTGAACCCTTGAAATCAGAAACTGTTAAATAATTAACAGTATATTATATGTAGCTTGAAAATTCTTATGAAATAAATGTAGCTAAACTACATTTAGTTAACAATTATATGAATAACTTTAGTTGCTTTAAAATAAAGCTAGTGAAACGTGACTTTCTTACACATTTTTAGTTTTGACACTTAGATTTTTTAAGTTATATTTTATTTTTTATGTTGTTAGTACAAAATTTCAGTTTTCTTTAATTTATTAATATGTTCACAAAATTTAACTTACTTTCTACATATTGATGAAGATTATTAATAATAGTCCAGAATTATAAATTTTCCTGAGGATTAACAGTAAGTAAATTGAAGATTAATTGTTATTTATTTTTTGTTCAGTCAAATATGAAGACAGTTCCTATTTCTTACACATCCACTTTTGTTGAAAGATACGAGTATTAAGTTTCAATTTTATTTGTTACTTCAAAGGAAAAGCTTATTTTCAATTAAATTCTTTTTGAAGTAAACATTTTCAAATCTAAAGGTATTAAATACTTTATTTAAAATGTAAATACCGAAAAATAAGAAAAGGGGGCATGTACATGACTCTAGAAAATTTAAATTTACTTCAAGATTTTTTAATTAAGAATATTCAGATATCTATTACAATATTATGGTATATTGTAACTAGTAGCTAATTTCCTAATTTCTATTTTAATTATTCTGTGATTTAATATTTGATCATATCATTTGGTTTTATTACAAGCATCACCTTAAATGTAGAATACTATTCATGTTCCAAATAATGCTTCATGTTACTTATTTCAAAAAAAAAAGTCTTTTCTGGTACTACCAATACAACGCAAAAATGAATACTTTGATAATGAAATTAATTTAAAAATGAAACAGTAAAAAAAAAGGTTGTGTAAAATTAAGAATATTAAAATATATGGAGAATAGTATCATATTGTATACATTTATTAATGCACTCAATGTTAAGAGTTCGATACGTACACCAGCCGAAGCTTCTGCCAATAGTTGGCTGAAGCTTCAGTATTCGGCGCTTCAACTGAGCTCTAATTATAAAGTTGATAAAATACAAATAGCGACTAATTTCTAGTAAAATAATATTTAATTATGTCAGTTGGTCTAATTATAAACAAAAACTTAACTAAAGAACATGTTTTTTATATTCCAAAATGCTCATTCTACTTATCTCAATAAAAAAAAAAGAATTGTCTTCTTTTCTTGTACTAGAAGTACAAAAAAAAAAAAAAAAAAAACCCCTTTAATTAGTGAAATTTATTTGAAACTGAGTTATTACGCTAAAACTGCTGTGTAACACTAAGAATATTGAAACATATGGAGTATAGTATAATATTGCATGACATTTATTACATACTCAATGCTAAAACTTCAAATATGTGCAGAAGCCGAAGCTTCGGTATTCGGCTCTTCAGCCGAACCCCGCTTCGCGCCATCTCTACTTGAAATGGAATAGTCAAAATATTGCTAGGTAGGTGGCTCTGAAAACTGAAAATATTTTACCATTTCACTTTGCACCACATTCCCCTACTTGCTTAAAAATGAAACATGGAGGTCAGTTCTTTTGCTAAGCATTATAATTTTTCTTTAGAAAAAAAAATAGATAAATAATCTCTTTAAATTCATTATACAAGAAACAGCTGCTGATGATAGTGACATTTCAGATTTTTATTCCGTTTTAAAGTGTTTTCTATTGAAAAAAAATATATATTTTTGGTTCAAATAAAGAATAGTAACAAATCAAGCACATATAAAGTTCAAAAATTTCCGGAAAGCCTGGCAAAGGAATTTGAATACTTAAAAACAAAAACTATCCCTTATTTTGAACATCATTCTTACCGAACAGCAGTCAAGAACTTGGCAAAGATTTCCAAACTATAACCTATAGCAATTGGCTTATGCCATCATAAACCTATTGTGCCCGAAAATGTTCAGACTGATTCTTAACCTTTACCGAGCCTTCTGGTGGGGGTGTGTGCGTGGCTGGTGGCTGAGAATTTCCAAATTACAGTGCTGGCCATGTCAAAATACCAGTTGCAGATGCCATGTGTTGGAACTGACTTGTCGGACAACATTGTCATTACCCAGATCGGTAAATAGTGCATGTGATGATTTCGCTTCACAAATGGACGTTCAGTCTGCGGTGAAAGGGAATTCTTAAACAGCAAAGAAATAATAAAAAGCGAAAATGCCTCTAAAGATATTCTTGCCCAAAGAATCTCCCGCCCCCGCGCCATGGAATGATATTGATATTGTTAGCTTAGAGTTACATTTAATAACACACGCCTACAGAAAATTACCCCGGAAATTATGGAGTATTAGCTGCGCAAGGCCCAAATTACAGGTCTCCAGTGTCCTCGACCCACGACTGGCATCCTCGTTTGGGGCAGGGGTGGTTTTTTTTTCTTCTTCTTTTGACGTACAGAACAGTGCGGAGATGATGAGAGAGGGGATGGACGTAATTGAAGAACGTATTTGCTTTGGATTGTCACGAATTTCACTCCTTAGCGTGCACAGGAGCAATGGTTTTAAAATTGAGTTTTTCTTCTGAGTGTGTGCATTAATACAGGTCTAGAGATTTTTTTTTCCTACATTAATAGCACAATTGTAGTTATTATTTTAACTTGCGTATATTACCTAAGATTATCTTCGGAGATAAAACAAATGATATTTTCCTCGGCAAGCAGTTATTTGCATTTAAAGTTCCTTCCATAATAATAGATAGTACTTAACCTAATGTCTGTTTTTTTATTTGATTATCATTTTTATTTCATAATGAATTATAAGTTTACTAGCAGGGTACCCGGCCCTGCCCGGGTTTCTGTGGGTGTAGGGTGGTTTAGTGAAACTCATTCAAAAATTTCCCAACACTAAAGTGCATATCTATAAACATAATGGCTACTTCTGTAAACAATAGCTACGTTATGAATAAACTATAAAAAAAAATAATGCAAGCTAAAAAAAATAACAAGCTACAAATAATGTTTGAGTAGATAGGAAATGTTATAAGCTTGGTATATTAAAATAAATATATATTTACAGAATCAATCGCACTGAAATTAATCATTTCCAAATATTGCTCGTTAAATAAGTCCCATTATTAGTTTCTATTATCGTGACAACATTGGTGAGGTGAAAACATCTTATGTACCTAATTTAGAAATTTTTTTGACTATAAACACTTCCTATTCTCTAACTATTGCCAAAATCAATTTTTTTTATTTCACCCGTTAGCGATTGTTAGCTCAGATAAATATAAAAATCCTTCGAAGGTAATAAATTTCATACTTACTCCAGAGAAGCCTTGGTTCAAAATTTTCAATATGATTACAATCAATATTGTTGCTGCATGGCACCAAATTTTTGCAACAATGGGTTGAAAATTTAATCATTTATTGGGGAAATGACATAAAATTAACTGTTTTCTATAATAACTTTTTTAAGCTAAGCTTTTTAGAAATAAATTATAGCTTATCCTGCTCCCTGTTACTGTAGTTATCTACGGTGAAAAAATGGTAAAAATCGGTCCAGTAGTTTGGAAGATTACCCCGGACATACGTTTTCATAAGTAGTCTTTTATGTATATAGATAATTGCTTACAGACTATCATGTATCTCACCCTATTACATAGCATTTTCTTTTTCAGAAAAATAAAAATCCTTCGAACCTACTTTCTATATTTTAATTACCCATATTAATCAGTTTTTTCCTTCTGAATTTTGAGTGAATTCCGTCTTATTTTTCAATGCATGTACACAGCATACTCTTCAGCCACTTTTACGTCAAAGGTACTACAGCTCTTTGCTCTTTAAAAATAAAACACATTGAAATTCGAGGGAGGTTTATATGTAATATTTTAGCATTGCATTTTCTTCGATATCTGGAAGTTCAATAATTCAAAGGTTGATATACTTTTTTTGCAAGTTTTTATTTGTTTTCTCATTTATATAGACTCAAGAGGTCAGAACAAACAAAAACAAATGTGCCGTCAGAGAAAAGAAAAAAACTGTTAAGCACAAAACGTCCAACTAGGAGTTTGAAAAAACACATTAGACTTTTTGAAATGACAGGAAGTCCAGGAGTAAGTTGAATTTGAAGACTTTCCGAAAATGTGTTCAACGTTGTCCATCAAATATACTTTTATAAGTCTTCAGGCACGACACCTTGTTCTTCTTTTATGGACCATCTTTTCGACATTGTCCTTTAAAAAATCCCGTTATTCATTTCCAAGTTCTGAGAAGTATATGTTGGGCAGTGTAAGGCTTCTGAAAATCTGAACTTTTATCTTGATACTTGCTTTAGCTTGAAAAAAAAAACGTGTGGGGGGGACGGCAAAAATAATGTTGGATTTATTTCTTGTAATATCTTTAAATTATTTTTTAAACTTGTTTGTTAATTTCAACTGTACATTTTTATAAACGAACTAGTAGGATTCGAGTTCATTCTACAAATTATTATAACCGATACTTCTTTTTTCACAAAAGTAGCTATGAATTTTCGAACATTCAGGTGAAAAATTAGTAACTGGTAAAAGCAGAGCGTGGTTGCGCAAGATACTAGTACAGTAGAAACCATTTTTATTGATACATTAAACATATCTTACATAAAAGAACCTCCCCGAGCTTGTAATAAAGACATATGTAAGACATTAACTGATTATTCAACTATCCCACTTGATCACCGTAAAAAAATTTTACACTATAATGCAGCAAATTTTATAGTAAAAAACTATAAAAATTGCTAATTTTGCAGTAATAAACTGTCAAACTGCTAGTTTGCAGTACTAAACTGTAAACTTGCTAATTTTACAGTTTCTTACAGTGCGTTGTACACTTTTAAGCTGGAACCTCTGCTGCCATTATTATACTGTTATTTTTACAGAAAAAACAGCTATATTTTACGGAAATAAAATTTAAAATCTCTAACTTTATCGTAAGAAACTGTAAAATTGCTAGTTTTACAGTTTATTGCTGTGCATTTCACAGTTCTAAATTGGAACCTCGGCTGCCAGTATTATACTGCAAAAACAACAATTCATTTTTTGCAGTGTGATACTCCACCTAGCTTGTGAACATGATAAAGTTCTTCTTCCCAGGTGACAGATTTTCGAATACCCTTAGTAACGTATAACCAAATTATGAAAGTTATATTATGAAGTCCAATAAAATCTTCAAGAAAACCACATTAACTATTACCGTTTTAATTATAATGAAACGGAAAGAAAATTACAAAGATTTGCCATCCGAAGTGAAAATTTAGCAACAATAACAATCAAATGTTCGCATGATTCAAACAAAATTCAACATATGTTACTGTAAAATTCCAAAGATTTGAGTGAATAAATATTGATTCAGTAGTCCTCGAGATAGAAAGTTGGTAGTATTAAATTTTCTCTTTTACTCTCTCTAGACATTTAGATAGCTTTGGTTCACATTTGCATTATGATACTGAGTGACACTAAGTTACGCTAATAATGGTACATAATATGAGTGATTTTATTAACACACGAACAGCAAAAATAAAAAGAAATCTTGAATATCGAAAGGTACTATTTTCATGTTTATTCCTACAGTGCAACGGAACTTGTTAATAGATGAAAGATAAATGGTCAAGGTCCGTTGTCTCAGAATCATTTCTTCGTTCTTCCACGAAGCATTTCAAAAAAAAATATGTATTACATTACATTTTAGTGCAGTTAAATAGAAGCATTTGTAATAAAAATATGAAAATAGCAGAGAAAACGTAGGAATAACTAATATTATTGTTATTGAATATTTCTGTTGTAGTAATTATTATTAATATTATTATTATTACATGTATAAACTGGTCGCGATAAAATTATTTTTTGATGCTGAAACATAGGCGATTTCACCGATGAGCAGATAAATTTTGCAATCTAAATACATTGCAATTGAAAAAAAGATTGATCATTAAAATAGTTTGTTTTTTATTAATTTTTTCAATTCCACTTTTGCCTGGATTTTGGTTTCATTTCATTCTTTTTTATTTATTTTTTTTTTCCTCTTTATTATTTTTATTTATGTATTTACTTTGTTTGATAATTGCTTTAAATTACAGCGCAGTTAATCAATACAATCAATGCAAGAAATTCAGTTTTGTGTAAATAAGAAAAAAAAATAACATTACGCCTCAGCTGAGTTTTAACCGACATTTTACGCAAGTTGAATTTTCCGGATCCAAACTCTAATTTTAAGACATAAGTTAAGTTGAAATATTCTATTAGAGTCACAAAACAGAAACAGCACTATGACAAAAAAATAAGTGTAATTGAAAGTTTGAAACAGAAAAACAGGATTCAATCTTCAGATGGAAAGGCCATCAGAGGCGAGCCAAACACATGGCTGAGGCCTGAAGTACGGGTGGGCCTCTCCAAAGAGAGAAACTTTTCTCCAAACAATGGCGGATCAGATGGCTCGGCGATTTGTTTTCTTGAAACCAATAGTCCTTCCTCATTCGTCAAATGCTGTCATTATTCGGACTTAGACCCTTTCGGCGCGTTAATGGACCCTACCACACAGAAACTAGACTTTTTTTCTTCTTCTTCTTCTGAAATGGAAAAACCACCCACGTTAAGCTTGAGACTGATATTTTTAAAAAGAATACAAATGGTAAATAGAAGGACGGAATTCGCTTGATGAATGTTTCTCCTTTTGAAAGAGTGCGTTTATAGTTCTATTTGGAAAAATAAAAGTAAATCAGAAAGTCGTAATGAAACAATGAAGGAAAAAAAAAACTCTGCTATACGCACTCTTTCCGAAGTATTGAGCAATATTTTCAATTTCGAAAACAGGGCATAAAAGTGCTTTTTCAAAGTTATCTTTTTTCTCCCTCCCCTCCCTTTTTTTCCTTTTTTTTAAGAGGGTGGGGGAATGTTGATAGCAATTTCAACACACAATAGAGGTAGCAATGGAAGAGTCAGTTCGAGTGACATACTTTTTTTAACCCAAAGACATACAGCTGGTACTTGATTGAACGCAACGGAAGATCTGACTCTAAGATGCATGACGAAATGCTGTAGCATTAAAATGTTTATAGAAAAAATTTCAATATTACAAAGATTCAAAGATGGTGCGAGAGTTGTTATGAAAAATTTCAAACAAGTAAAGAAAAAATAAAAATAAATATTTTGAAAAGTGATGAATGCAATATTATAGCTTTTATAAACTGATCATAAGATATATTGAACTAAGTGACTCAAAGATACATGGTAAAACTCTTGCATTAAAATTTTACAGGAAAAAAAAAAGAAATATTACAAAGATTCAAAGATTCAAAGGTTCCACAGTTGTTGTGAAAAAGTCACTCAAGTAAATAACAAAAAGTTAAATTATGCATGCAAAATTCTGGCTTTTATAAACAAGGAATAATCAACTATAGAGCACAGAGATATGAAAATAAAAGGTAACAAAGTGTATCAAAACTAAGATGAAATATTTCATTTCGAAAATTTGAATTTGTCATCAGCCAGTACTTTTTAGCCTACTTTCCCGTTAAAAATAAAAGAGACGAAAAAAGCATTAAAATTGGCTTAATGCATCTAAAAAATGTCGCCAAGTCCAAAAAATATCGCCAAGTCCAAAAAAATATCGCCAAGTAAAAAAAAGTCAAAAAGAAACAAAAAAATGAAATAAATATCGAAAAATTAAAAATTTGAAAGTAGGGTATTGAGATGGGGAATTTGTGTGTCTGTCGGTCGGTCGGTCTGTCTGTCCCCCCCTAATAACTTTTGAATGAACATTCCGATTTGGACAAACTTTGTTTTGTTGGAAAGATCTCGGCGAGTACAGCTCATTCCCATATTTGATTTTTCGATTTGAACAATTTTTGGTGCAACTTTAAACCGTTCAAACAACCTGGCCCGCGATATTAACTTTTTAGTTAACAGTCCGATTTGAACAAACTTTTTTTTGTTCGAAAGATCTTTTCAAGGGTACTTCATTCCCGTATCTACATTTTCGATTTGAAAAATTTTTCGTTTAACATTGAACCGTTCAAACAAGCTCTCACCCCTAATAACTTTTGAGTGAACCGTCCGATTTAAACAAACTTTTTTTTGTTCGAAAGATCTCGGCAAGGATACTTCATCCCCGTTTTTAAATTTCCTATTTGAACACTTTTTCATTCAACATTGAACCGTTCAAACAAGCTCTCACACCTAATAACTTTTGAATGAACAGTCCGATTTAAACAAACTTTTTTTGTTCAAAAGGTCTCGGCAAGGATGCTTCATTACCGTATTTAAATTTTCAATTTGAACATTTTTTTTGTTCAACATTGAACCGTTCAAACAACTTTTCCCCACATAATAACTTTTAAGTGAACCGTTCGAATTAAATAAACTTTTTTTTGTTCGAAAGATCTCGGAGAGGCTCATTCCTATATTTCACTTTTCAATTTGAACCATTTTTCGTTCAATGATGAACCGTTCAGAAAAATTTTTAACATGAGCGCCTACGGAGAAATTAAAATTGAATGTTGATTCTGAACTTCAAGGCGGATTTCCTTCAAACTAACTTTGTAAGAAAATGGTTTTGATAAATAATGTATTGTAAAGTACTTTTCTAAACAATCTTCTGTGAGGACTCTGATTCCGACTCCGACTCCGCAAACATGGCGGAAATGCAGGCTCAGAAAAAATGACTGACTGGGCAGACGATTTTTTGTTTATTTATTTGTTTGTTTAATTTATTATTATTTCTTTTTTTTATCAGACGATTTTTTTTTGTTAACAAAAATTTTTCATTCACGAGAGCATTTTATTCCTTATTTATATTTAACAACTGGCAACGGATTAAAAACGAAATTCAAGACATTTTATTAACGAACAAGTTTTTTTTCTTTCTTTGATAAAATGTGTTTTGAAGTTCTTTGTACTTTTATTTTATTGATTTATTTTTTTTTCTTTTGAAAACGGTTGTGGAATTTTTCTACGGAAGAACTATAACAGTTACATTCTTTAAAAGGTGCGACAAAACTTTATTGACTCGTTTATTTACTTTTTACGTGTCTATTTTATCTGATGAGAGGGGTATATTTTGCTTTCAGAAATCAGCTTTAAGTGCTATAAAGATATGTTTGACATAATTTTTAGTTTCAGATAATCAAGAGAATATTGATCAGATGCTACAATGCCGATGTCGATGTACGGGAAAGTAGGCTCGTTTAGTTCTTGACAGAACTTCTTGTTTTGTTTGAATCTAAGTCCGTAATTTCACATTTGCGAAATAATGCAGGATTGGATACACGGAATTGACTAGTCAATCGAAGCTGGGAAAAAAGTTCCTTTCCTTTTCTAATTTGAAAAGTGAAAGTAGCCCGAAAGAGTGCCACTTTAATTAACTAATCCTAAGACATGACAACGAAAAAGAATTTGTCCGTATAGCTACAGCAGAACGGTGGTTTCTGATAACAAATTAACTGTCCTCATCGTGTTACTTTTCCGAATTTTGCCGCGAAGAGTGAAAGCTTTTCGCTGTCCACTATGATGTCCGGTCATGTCAGACACGTTTGAACATATCCTGGTGACATTCGTCTAGGAGGTCACTTCAACTAATTTCAGGAGGATACCATGGACTTTCTCTTACACTCGTTTTGCTAATGGTCTTTCACTTCCTTTCATTAATCAGCTGAAATAGGGGTACGGTCAGAAGATTAAACTTCTGCAGAATTTTTACTAAAATGTCACTGCTCTTCATGAGAGTATACGGTCAAGGAAAATGAAAGTATCCTACTCTGAACACTTCATTAGATATAATTTTTGAAAATCTTTTTTAAGAATTATATCGAATCGTTTAATTTAAAAACTTTTCTTCCTCTTTTCTTTTTCTGCATACATAAATAAGGTTTATATTTTGGGGAAGGTTTATTTGGAATAGGGGTTACGTAGAATTAGGACAAGGTTTATTTGGAATAGGGGTACGTTCATCAGATTAAACTTCTGCAGAATTTTTAACTAAAATGTCGCCACTTTTCATGAGAGAGTATTATGCGGCGAAGGAAGGTGAAAGTATCCTACTCTGGGCACTTCATTAGACATAATTCTTAAAAATCATTTTAGAATTAATGTTTATTTAAACAAATTACAGGTTGATGTGTAATTATTCTAGAAGTGTACTGGTTGAAAGTATTTTTAAAGGTATATATTGCGTGGGTGATACGTAGATTTTTTCTCTTTAATTAAATATTATCCTCAACTTTTATTGTTTTGCATACATAAATAAGGTTTGCTTTTACTGGTTCTTTTATTCTTTTTGTTACTATTGTTATTTTTACGAATGCATTTTATTTTAGGGAAGGGGGCACATGTAAACAAACGATACTTTACCCTGTTAACATGAAGAGAGAAATCTGAAAAAAAATTATTTAGATGGTAGCATGAGTACTATTTGCTTCATTATACTTATTCTAAAAAAAATGGTTGGTAGAAAAAATTCTTATTTGGTCACTTTGTTGCATGATTATTAAAATATTTTTCTACTTAAAAATTTTATCTTTCATTATTAAAAGTTCTTTTTATCTCGAATAATTAAATAAACAAATTATTTAATTAATTAGGGAACAACTAAATTAGCTACTAATTTAGTGAATGCATAAAATGAGTGAATTAAACATACATAAAAATTTAATGAATTGCAAAAAACATTTTATTTTTTCCATTCACTTCACCCAACATGTCTCTGATAAATTGCACTAACGATTTAAAATAAAAATATGCCTAATAATATTTTATAAGTATAAGGAGAAAAATTTTTGAAAGTATATGATAAGAAAATGATAAAAATATTCGAAATGGTTATTTTTTATATTTTTATCATTCAATAACAAAATTATTTTTGATATACATTAGAAAATTACATGAGTATCGAATTTTGCAAATGATTTGTATTGACTTGATCTTTAGAAATGATTATTTTCTGACTATCAAGTAGTGAGTTACATAGTTGAAATATTACCAGATAGGTGGTGCTGCAAGCTGTGTGAACTATTTTACCATAGCTCTTTGCCCCAAATTTCCCTTTTATTGCATTTTTATGATTCTAAATAAAATGAAAAACAAAAATCACATCCTCAAAGAAACAGTTGAAAAATCAGTCGGAATCAAACACAAACTTCCCAGCATTTACTCACAGTTCGTTATATTTCCAAATGCGAGTACTCTGCCTGCGAGAGCACCTTGAGTGGGCGCTGCGAGCGAGAGACAGGGATCAAGCGTCCCCCCGCCTCCCCCCGGAGCACAAGCCTCTTCTTTATCCCCATCCTTAGGCGAACTAATGGGCATGGGCTTCCTTCTAATTAGCAGCACGAAAGCTTTTACCTCTCGTGAATTATTAAAAGGCGCGGGTTTTGGCGCCGAATTAAAGCGAGTCGACTTTGCCTTAATCATTTAATTATGGGCCGACGCCGTCCGATTGATTCCAATATTTTGGCATCCGACCGAAGGCTGGCTTAGCAGACGACAGCTGATTCGCGCCCTTTTTCGCTGCTCTCTCTCTCGGGGGGCCGCTGCAAACCCCGCAATCAGAGCTGTTTACAGGACGCGTCTCGGGAAAATGGTTTCCGGGATTAAATTCTGGAGCTGGAATAATATTAAGGGGACCGGAAATCAGTGTTTTTTTCAACCCAATCATTTCAAACAAATCAATTGTTAAAAGTTTTTATTTTAACCCATTCATGCCTGACATTTTTTTTACAAATATATTTTGTTTTCTGGTTACACGGCTACAGAACGCACTTTACAATGGTTATGTGCTGCAATCTGTTAATAATGAATTGAAACAGAACACTATTATTTAGTTGAAATGTTCCTTTTTTGGAAAATTCAGACACTTTTTGGACCGTCCCTAAAAAGGGACGCTAGGCACTAATGGGTTAAATCAACGATGTACTGTCCATCCTTGAACAAATCCTTTGCCTAGCACTTGCGAACACTTCCACTTAACCCATTAATGCCTAGCGTCCCTTTTTAGGGACGGTCCAAAAAGTTAGTCTGAATTTTTGCAAAAATGGACATTTCAACCAAATAATTGTGTTCAATTATTACTTTGGTATTGCTTCAATTCTGTATTAACAGATTTCAGCACATAACCGCTGTAAAGTGTGATCTGTAGCCATTTGATTATGATCTTTATCAAAAATTACATCGTCCACAGTCTCAAGAGCAAAAAGCTAAGTTTTTAAAGTTATTAACAAGTAAATCTATCTGTGTTTGATATATGTGCTACTTTGATCGATGTTTTAGTTTATCTTTTTTTGCAATTTTATAAATTTTAAATTTTTTTAGTATTTTATAGCAATTTAAGAACGTCCCTAAAAAGGGACGCTAGGCACCAAAGGCTGCATTGTTTAACTGTTGCTGATTTCTTGCTTAGAATCTATAATTTATATCAAAAAAAGTTAGTAAATGTTTTTAGACTGAAAAACAGATAATAATTGGCATTTTTAAAACTTATTTTATTTTAAAAATCTAATTAAATTAAATTAATTAATATATAAACTTAATTATACAACGTTCTTAAATATTGTCTCTTCTTTTTTTTTAATTACAAAAAACACTCAAGGTAAATTTTGAAAGAAAGCTATTTCAAAAATGTAGTTCTTTAAAGCACTAATTATTCGTTGTATTTAATTACTTTTCCATTATGTATTTAGGTGTTTATTATTGTTTAGTCTGACTGTTGGGGGACGAAGCCCTAAGATGTTTCAGAAGCTTAGCATTTCACCTTGATGAAGAATTCAAGGATTGCATATGTGTCTGTTGTTTGGAAAAGGGGGGGGGGGTGCAGATTTAATTTCAGAATTCCCTGAGAATGTCAATTTTGATCTCTACTGTGACAATTTATTTACTTCTCTTGCGCTCCTACGTGATTATTTGTCTCAGAAAAGTTTTGTGCAAGAATCGGATTAAAACATGCTCATGAACTAAAGTTACGTTGTTCAAAAAAGAAAAGAGAGGAAGTTTTGAATTAATGTCGATGACAGGTAAAATAATATTACGTTGGTTCGGTGGAATAATAGCAATGTCATAACTATTGCATTGAATCTTCATGGAGTTCATCCTATTGTAAAGGCTAAGCGATTGCTCAACATCGAAAAGAAAGTAATTTAAATTGATGAACCATATATATATTGTTGCTCGGTACAATCGTTGAATAGGGAAAAAGATCCCATGCATCAAATATCGGGAACTACCAGTTTTTGATTCACTCTAAAAAATGGGGGTAGCCACTCTTCATTTTTATTTTAAAAGCTGCTGTACAATATGCATTGAGCTCAAGAGTACCGGATTGAGTTAGGTATTATGGGGCTAGTTGTTCTATTGCTTTAAATAAGACTCGGGTAAGATGTGCCCATTGAAGTAAAAGAGCTTATCGGAATGCAGCAAATGCAATACGTAGGTTTGCAGAACAAATGCTTTGCTGACTTTCATACTCAACAACACCAATATTTCCTTGTTCTCTGAATCTACTTCCCAGTTTATGTTAATTGCCGCTTTTATTTCTTCTTATAAATTGTCATTTTCAATATTACATCGTAGGCAGAAAAACATTTTTGGTAAAAAAGTATGTACCCTCTGGTGTCTAGCGTCCCTTTTTAGGAACGATTTTTCTTTCTTAAATAAAAAATTTATTTTTTACATGATAATTTTTTAACTATTTTTCCTGTCCATTGAACACTATTTGTAACCAGTATACAAAGTATCGTTGAAAAAAAAAATGTCAAGCATTAATTGGTTAAAAAAGGGTAGATGGGTTGTGGGTGATAACTTTCCGAAGTTTTCAATTTAAAACTTGCATTTGCTATATCCTTTCGACATATTCAATTAAACTATGTATTTGAAATTAGCATCGTTCCACGTTGTTTGATACGGCTCAAAATACTTTTATTATTCTTCCCCTTATTGTTATCTTACTTAACGCTTCTACTTTGGTCAGATCAGAGAAGAACTGACGCATGCGTAAATGCGCGGAAGGTTTTACCTTAGAAGATCAGACAGTAATCATCCTCATTATCAATGGCCTTTTACCTGTCGTGGTAAATTTTAAATCGGGGATAGATTTTTAAAAAATGACTTTTGGAGTAAAATATCTTGAAATGTTACCTTGGATACGGGCCTGATTTTAATTTTTCCCATATTTAGAGCGCATTAAAGGAAAATCAGATGGTACAATATCAGGTGAGTATTATGGGTGAAGCAGTCGGATTTCCCTTTCTTCTGATAGCTAAAACACTTCCTATTACACAAAAACTTGAACATTTGATTTATATCCAAGATGCTATTTCAAGATATTTTGCTCTAAAAATCATTTTTTTTTTTAAATCTATAACCGGGATTTAAAATTTTCTAATAAATGGCAAAAGGCCCTTGACCACGGAGATAATTACATCGTTGATTTTAAATAAAAACTTTTGACAATTGATTTGTTTAAAAAAAAACGACGTTACTTTAAGGTCTTCCTGATACTAACGTGGGAAAATAAAGAAGATGGAATTTGTTTTTCTAAAAAGAAAAAATTACAAAAATATTATACTTACCTTTTGTAATAAATAAATGAAGGAATGCCACTGTTGGCACTTTCCAGCAGCTCAATGACATTACCGACACTTGTTTCGGGTAGAGCTGCGACATCGATGTCGATGTTTTGAAAACATCGATGTTTTTGTTAGAACATCGATGTTTTTACCATAATGTTTGAGGCTCGATGTTTTTTCAACGTCGATGTTGGTTTCGATGTCGATGTTTCATATTCCAACAAAGAAATCCAAAGAAAAATACACGATACGCATACTTACCGTAAATCAGGGTTACTTGGACCCTAGGGGGTTACTTGAGCCCACTACAATAAAATGATAAAATCTAGGTTTGGTACCTACTAGTTGTCCTTTTTACATTTTAGCAATAAACAATAAAAATATGCGATGAAAAAGATTCACCTTTATTGATCCACTAGTTGCAATATCTACCAAATTATTATTATTTTTAATAACTAACCATGATTTACTGTCAATGATTTTTAAACGTTGTTGTTTTGCATTTAAGATTTTTTTCGATGATGTTTTACATTTCAGCAAAAAAAAAAAGTTCTAGAAAAATATGCGCCAAAAAGTTGAAGACTTGCACGTAGTTGAAGACTTGCACGTAGTTCCTCGTTTCTCCACTAGGTAGAAGCTTTCTGCAGTCTCTAACGCTAGTATCAAACACAGCTTTTATCATTTTACTGTGGGCTCAAGTAGCCCTCTTCTGGGTCCAAGTAACCCTGATTTACGGTATTGAAAAGTTTTAATCTTCAATCAGAAGTTGCAATATTAATCTCATTGGAAAAAAAATTCTATGATTATTATCGATGTTTTGCTTTCGATGTTTTTGAAGCATCTATAATTTTTTGCCGTTTTTTAATGTCTTTTAATGATTGTTGTTTCGCTTTCAATATTTTTTTTTCTTCTTTCGATGTCTTTTTTACATTTTAGCAATAAACAATAAAAATATGCGATGAAAAAGATTCATCCTTCATTATCCACTAGTTGAAATATCAACCCAATTGGATTTTTTTTTATATAATAACTTACGATAATTTACTGTCAATGATTTTTAAACATCGTTGTTTTGCATTTGATATTTTTTCCGATGATGTTTTACATTTCAGCAAAAAAAAACAAGTTTTAGAAAAAGATGCGACAAAAAAGTTATAGAGTTAATCGACAGTTGCAGCATATTTCTTACTGAAAAAAGTTTTCTTAATTGATATCGATATCTCACGGTTGATGTTTTTCCAGGAGAGAAAATATGATCTAATTGAGTGATATAAAGAGAGGTGCTTGTAATGGGGAGTAACTGAATAACTGCGCATTTAAATGTGTAAGCAATTAAAAAAAAAAAAAAAAAAGATCGATGTTTTGAAACATCGATGTTTGAAAACATCGATGTTTTTTGGTCGATGTATCAATACCATCGATGTCATTATTTTCCAACATCGATGTCTTGAAACATCGATGTTTTGCTTTCGATGTCGCACCCCTAGTTTCGGGTCTTTACGAAATTCCATATTTCTTTTCCTTCTTTTACAAGCTCGCATCTCTTTCGGTAGAAAACTGAGTTGGGGTATAAGATTATTTTGTAACTAATTATAAAACTGCCGAAAGACTGAATGATAGTTCTGATTTAAAATATTTTCTTCCACATGGATATATATTTTTTTCACATCAGTGTGCTTTACTTAATCCACAGACATTTGATTTACATAATCTTCTATATTATTTATACCCTTCCCACGAAAACATCAAAACCAAATACGTTATAGTTATAGAAAAATCGAATATCTCTTTCCATTCTCAAATAAGTAATTTTATCAGTTCTAATCAACTAATACGTGTTATTGCGAGCCATTTCTTTCCTGCAGCTGTAACTGTAACAATAGAAAGGACTTCAATGACGCATGATAAAGTTTTTGGGAAAGTACTGTGAATACTTATTTTTTCCTTCTTTTTTCAGGGGAGGGGAGGGGCTGCATTCATTAAAAACTTAAAAAAAAATCAAATTATAAAAAGCATCAACTGCTCAACCAGCACATGAGAAGTCATTTAAAATATGTCAATCAACCTTCAAGAATAAGCTATGATGAACTGCGAGCCCGCAGGCCACGTACGATCCGCAAAGTTGTCCATTGTAGCTCATTGCACCAGCCCAAGGTTACAAACCGAAAATCACGGCACCGAGACTCGTTCAATCAGATTCCTTCAGTTTACTGCTGTCAAACTGTCTTTTTCTTCCAATTGAGATTACAGACGATTAGTCCCAATGCCACATGTTTAACTCCTCCAAGACCAAATGGGGTGCAAAATATGCCCCACATTTTCTGTCTCCAGTTGCTTGCTGGGTTATTTTTTAAACCAAAATTTAAAAAAAAATCCCCTGAATTTCAACAAAACAATATTTAACATGTTTCTAATAACACATTAATAACTAAGGATTTTTTTTTTTTCGATACCTGAAAGAGAAAACTTTATCAGAAATTGCCTTCTTGAGAATAGATGCAAACATCGCATTAATAAAACAAGCATCAAGTAATAACGAAAATAGCTCTCAGTTGCTTTTTTTTTTCATACATTTTCCAGTTTTCTCATGCTATCTGAAAAATTTAAATATTTTAACTGGTATGAGCATTCTGGCCCACGAGATTAATCTTAATTTAAGGTACGGCTCTCGGAAAAAATGTTGGGCTCATTGAACTATCTCAGAGGAGCCCACAACTTATTCAATCTGAAATAATTAGATGCAAAAAAATAATGAAACAAATCAGAGCAATATTTTTATCTCAACCGATGATTGCATCTCTCATACAAAAATTAATGAATCGATGTAACGATGATCTTCCCTTAACAGTGGAACGTTTTCATGACAGACATCAATTCTGAAATCTCTCTAACTCCCTAAAAGCAAAGCCAAAATTATATCATTACTCTTGGTTACCACATCATATCAATACAAATCATGCAGAATAAAATAGCAAACGTACACTTAACCAAAGCGGAGGTGCTAGCATTATTAAAAATTGAATCAAGCAATTAAACGAAGATTAAAATTACCAATAATTAAGATAGTTCTCGCATTTAAGTTAGCATTTTCATCAAACATTTCAAAAGAACTATTGTAACACACAATTCCACAAATAGGACTACAGTAAACCCAACTTATGGCTAACATGGGTAACTTATGGTTAACTTCAAAAGCCATATAATTTCGAAAATATCAATCTTTAATAGTTCTTGGGAGGACTATAGAGGCAAATAGTTTAAAAACATAAACGTTTGTAGCAATAAGAATAATTTAAGGGACATTCCACCCCCCTCCCCAATATTTGAAAGAAAAAAAATCTTATTTTGTTTGTCAATGTTTTTAAACTTATTTTTAGGTGCAGAGTCCATTTTAATATCCGTTTCACTCGTTTAAAGCTCTATATTCAAAAAATTGTTAGTGTATGTAAGTTTTATTCATCTGAGTTAAGATCTTCAGTTCTCCTGGGGCCGTTTATAATGCAAAATTTGTTAATTTTCAATCATTTCTTTTAATAATAAGAAATTGGATTCCTTAGTTCCAATAGTGCTAAAACGTTGCCAGATGGTATCCTTAAAATGAGTGCAAACTTTTATTCATGTGGGTCAATGGCTTTAGTCAGGGCCCGATTAAGATATCACGGGGCCCTGGGCCAAATACTTTTTTGGGGCCCCCTGTACTGAGGCTTTACAATTTTAGGCATAGGATAAAACAAATTTAGGCATTGACTACAGCAATTTTAGCCATTTGCGGGCCCCTAAACTGTGGGGGCCCTAGGCCGCGGCCTAGTTGGTCTATTCACTAATCAGGCCCTGGCTTTAGTGACTTCTGGGGCCGTTCCCTATACAAAGTTTTTTCATTTTATCGTTTATTTTCAGAACTTTTTTTTTTTTGAATCAGAAATTATAATCCTAAATCCTAATACTGCCGAAAAGTTGGCGTATGATATTTTTAGAATATGTGAAAATTTTTGGCTCTGTTGGAACTAAGGATGATTTTCAAAAATATTGAAAAAAATTTTAAATTAACGATTTTTGCACAATGAAAAAAAATGATTTAGGGCAAAAAATATGAGGGCAATTCCATTTTGAAATAAGTCGAAAGTCAAAATGAAAGTGGTATGAATTAAAAACTACGCTACTTTCCTAGAGTCTTGGTGAAAATGTGCTTAAGAGCAAGAATCTGAGAAACTGTCACGCCTAGCATTATGAGGTGATTCATGACCTCTCAGATTTTCTCCCAAAAATTACCAAATGTTTATTATCTTATTGGAAGACCAAATCCAGAATGTTTTGCTCTAAAGTTGAGTTGTTTAGTTTTTATGGACCCCTAAAGTTGAAGGTGCGCATCAAAAATTAAGCGGATTTTCAAGACATGGAAATTGCAGTGAGCCAAAACTCTTACCAGGAACTGTTAAACTGCAATTTTATTTTTGTATATGGAATATAGAAGGTTGGAACTTTACAAAATGAATGTTAAATTTGTGGTAAGTTGTTGCCGTAAGGTCAGTGAAGGCCCTCAAAACAGGGCATTTTTGACGCTTTTTAGCGTTTTTGAGGTCCAAAAACAGCTTGTACATTTCAGTTGGCACGGCAAAAATAGGGTCGTTTGAAAGACCAGTATAAGCACTTTAAAATAATGTATAAATAACCGAGGAAAGTTCAACGTGCTTTTAGTTGCGTAAGGCCGAAATATGAAAAATGTCATATTTTACCGACATTCAAACGGTCATAACTTCCTCTGCCAACAACATGTTGAAATTTTTTTTTGCCAATGTCATGCTCTATTCTTTGTCTTAACAGAATAGTTGAGTCCTTTGAGGCGAAATGTGAAAAACATTTTTACAAAAAATGCACAGAAAAAAATAAATTTTTTGTAAAAAAATTTTTCACATTTCGCCTCAAAGGACTCAACTGTTCTGTTAAGACAAAGAATAGAGTATGACATTGGCGGAAAAAATATTTCAATATGTTGTTGGCAGAGGAAGTTATGACCGTTTGAATATCGGTAAAATATGACATTTTTCATATTTCGGCCTTACGCAACTAAAAGCACGTTGAACTTTCCTCGGTTATTTATACATTATTTTAAAATGCTTACACTGGTCTTTCAAACGACACTACTTTTGCCGTGCCAACTGAAATGTACAAGTGTTTCTGGACCTCAAAAACGCTAAAAAAAGACAAAAATGCCCTGTTTTGAGGGCCTTCATTGACCTTACGGCAACAACTTACCACAAATTTAACATTCATTTTGTAAAGTTTCAACCTTCTATATTCCATATACAAAAAGAAAATTGGAGTTAAACAGTTCCTGGTAAGAGTTTTGGCTCACAGCAACTTCCATGTCTTGAAAATCCGCTTAATTTTTGATGCCGCACCTTCAACTTTTGGGGTCCATAAAAACTAAACAACTCAACTTTAGAGCAAAACATTCTGGATTTGGTCTTTCAATAAGATAATAAACATTTGGTAATTTTTTGGAAAAAATCTGAGAGGTCATGAATCACAGGCTCTCTCAGATTCTTGCTCTTAATGTAATGAAAGAAATGAGGTCTCCTCACCGAGATATTTCTAGAAAAAAAACGCTGTTTGAATTGGACTATTCAATCAAAAAGTTAATGGATCGACAGACAATCATTTCCCTAATCTCATAATCCTACTTCCCAATTTTAAAATTCTCAATATTTACTTAATTATCTTAATCACATTTGACCTTTTATTTTTAATTTTAGCAATATGTTAAAGATACATCGAGCTTTCTTGCATGCTTTTTTAACTTACTTTTCGCAAAGGAAAAGAAAGAAGAAAAAACATAACGTTTAATGAATATTTGAAATATAGCTGAAACAAAAAAATAATAATAAAATAAATTAAATATCCAGATAAATATCGAAATATTTAAAATTGGAAAGTGAAATTTTGAGATTGGGAAAATTTGTGATTGTATGTCTGCCTATTTGTTGGTGTGTCAGTCTGTTTTTCCCCTATTAATTTTGAAGTGAATAGCACGCTTTAAACAAACTTGCTGTTGTTATTATTATTCGTTTAAAATCTTTTAAAATCATAGAAAAGTGGGAGGTGCAAGAGAAAATTTAGTTGGCGGGAGATCTATATTAGATGTTTTGGGCATAAGACATGAACTGCCCGAAACGGCTTCTTTTATTTAAGAATGATTTTAGTCTTCTGTTTTACTAAATAAGGCCAAGAAAATTATTGAACTGGTGATACATGAAGAATAAAATACTTGCAATGCTTAGTTTTAAAATGTCAGTTATTACAAAATTAGATTGGAACATACTTTTTATGAAAAGAAAACATTTTTCCAGAAAAGAATCACTGGAATTGACGTTCCGGCACGAATTTACCCCTGTGATATATGTATATACTAATCTCTTATTGAAATCTATATTTTATATAGTTTTGGTTTTATATCTCTCTAGGTTTGGTTGTTACAAATCGCTGATTTACAACTTCTACATTTTACACGAAAGTTAAACTAAAGTTTACATTTAAAATGACGAAGATCACACTTCACGTCAGGGATATATAAGCTGTGCGCAGAAAAATCTTAAAGCTGTTAGATGCATGTCTTACAATGCAAAACATCTTAACAGTGCAGAAAATGCAGTTCTTTAACATTTATTGCATTCGATTGTACGTGAATGTTGAGACGGGAAAATAAAACAACGGAAAGAAAAAGTTCAAAATTTTCATGCCATTTCATTTTATTGTCCAAAATTCTTTGGTACTGAACATAAGCAGCATAAAAACCTGCCTACCGATTCAAATGCTCTATGAAAAGAAAAGGAAGGAAAAAAAAGGCTCTTATAACGGTAATTTTATATCTGAAAGAAATCCGTTTGATTAAGAAACGGAACGCATGAATTCTCTCGGCTTATTCAAAAATATTTCACAACGGCGATAAGAGCAAAAGCACTCATGGTGCAAAGAAGATGGCTGAAAATTCTGTTTGTAGACGTTCCCTTAATTGACTCCAGAATCTCTTATCAGATTGCGGAAAGACGTTTAATTCTGGAAGCGACGGATTCCCCAAATGGCTGAAGGTTACGCTTAACCGGTTTATTATAAAAGAAGATCCAATCTGGGCGATCCATATTTGATCGTTAAGATCCTTCCGTTCGAACTCGAGCAATACCGCTCATTGCTCGACGATAAGGAGGGCTTTTTAAGCAGCGCTTTTATTAACGCAGACCTTTATTGAAAGTTAAAACGTTTATTCTAGGCCCGAGATTGAAATGGGCTTGTGTGCGAGAGGGCCGGCTGACAGACTTCGACGGGAAGAGAAATAAAAGAAATTAATAAATGTCCGGGAAGATTAAGACTAAGCCGGCAGAGATGGAAGTTCAATTTGACGATTCTTCGAAAACTGGATTCTTCTCTTGGAAGACCCTCGTTCGACTTGATGCGGAATATTAAAGACAGCTGTGTGGTATCCGAATATTTGAGCTCGTTTAGTCATTACCGAAGATAATGTTTGAATGTTATTTCGAGATAAAGCGAAAATAATTGCGAATGAAAGGTCGAAAGCTTTTGTTTAAGGACAATTCGTTCGGATTCTCTGACGTGTTCACTTTAGACGATGGAAGCAGTAGAAATACGGTTTGGATGCATCAGATTGAATAAATATTTGAGAGTTTTAGAATAAAATCTCTTGCAACGAAATCCCAAGAGCTTAACTTTCATCTCTAATTTCAGAATGTTATAACTAATATCAGTTATTATAGCTATACATTATCAGTAACTTGATTGAAAAGTTTTCGCATAACGATTATTTAGTAGTTTAGAATCGCTATGTGTAGCAGAAATGAAAAAAAAAAGGACAATTTCAAGTTATATGACTGTAAAATGCATTTGGATGGAATGGGTATCTTTACTTTAGAAGACATTTAGTATATTTAATTCTACGCATTGAAAAAACAATAATAATAAGATTGTCAAGAAGAGGTCAAGAAAAAACAAAGGCGATATTCCCTTTTCTCTCAGTGAAATTCTCCACTCAAAATCACAATAATTTGAAGAATAATTTACAAACTTGTTTTTGATGTTTCTAATTAAGAAATGAAACTTATCGACACGTTTAATTACTACATCGCTTTCAATTTATGAGCGTATCTAGGCATTCTTCCAATTTGACATTGGTTGCAATGAATTAAAGAATCTATATATTTTCCATGTGTCCACTTATTTTGCTTCGAAAATAAAGTTACAAGCAATGAACTTTAAATTAAGAAAATGCAGAACAAAATTTTCTCGTCCATTTTCACTACATTGCATTTAAGAAAAATTATGTATTATGCTTGAAGAAAATACGCGTTACTTGGAAAAGCAGCATGAGCAAAATATAAAAATTACGGAAACCATTTCTCCTTAACATATTAACGCAATTCATTTCTGTAAAATAAGACTGAAGCTTAATACTAATTTTGATAAAACACACTTTCCTACTTGCAAGACGTTTTTATGAAGTAGTAAATTGTATGAAAAAATGTCCTTAAATATAAGCATTTTTTTTCATGAAAAAAACCCGTTAGAATATTGAGAGCAATATAAAGTGATAAATTGCTCATTATATCAATTTATATATTTTATTTTTGCACTTCTCAGAACACATTTAACGTTCACATTTTCCATTTTCTAATTCATTTTTTCAGTGAAGGTAGGACAACAGTTTTATATATCATGAAGAGAATTTCTTTTTTCGATTTTCGAGCTAATTTTTTAGAGCGAGGAGTTAATGCCTGTTTCTCGGGTGCAGGAGTGCAATTAATACGAGTAATTTAAAAAGCTGTGCCGACCCTCCCTTTCTAAAAAGACGTTTTTCATCCCTTGTCATGTGCACCAAAAAAAGGATTTCTCCAGAAACAATTTTGCCCTAACGGCTCCGCGTACAGGTCATAAAAAATTCCGATAGCGGCATAAAGCTAATTGATATCATTAAAAAAATAAATCCGGAAAAAATAAATCGTGCCGGACCGATTAGATGCCAGCGCCACTTGTGCCTCAGGACCTCCCCTGTAAGGTTCTAAAGCCGCCAGCCGGCTTGCCTCGTGGAGCAATTAAGTTCTTTCCGAAATTGTTAATCACCCAGACCTTTTCGTCGAAGTGGCTCCCGTTTCAATATTCGAGGAGCCAATTTGTTTCACTAATTAGCCCAGGACCAAAACAATTTACGCAGAGATTACAAGTTGGAGAAGCCAGGCCTATTTATAAACCTCTTTTCACCCCTCCCCTTGTTCCTGAAATCCCCTCTGGTTTTATTAAAAACGACCCACTTGAGCTCCCAGTTAATTTGATCGCGAGAAAATACATCATGTGTTTGGTCTGCATCCGAGAAACATTCCTAAGGCTCTGGAAATCCCTCGTTTTCACACGTGCGTATGACATCCCTCCATAATATTTTTTTTCTATCTCTCTCTCTCTCCACTTTCTCCATTTAATTTGCAATCGTAATTTTCAAGTTCCATTTTTACTCCGCTCTTTATTTCATTTTACAGAGTAAAAACTTATCCGGAAACAGGGAGGAATTTTATTTAAATGGGAAAAAGTAGGCAAGGGCCTCTTTTTTTCGACTCTCGATATTTCCTCCATGCCACAGAAAAAAAATAAAAGAAGTTACTTTCTTGAATTATTTTCAAAGAGTTACATTTAATGTAAATAAACCTCAATTTTCATAACGGGAATATGGGAATCATAAGGTTGAAACATTTTGATGAGAACAGACAAAATGCTTAATTTGTCCTAACTTTAGTCCTTATTTATTATTTTCGTTGCTCTGGCTTTAATTTTATACAAAATTTCCATAGCATCAAAATATATTTTTAAAATTATTATTTAAAGTATGTGCATGGAATCAGCATAATATTTTTTAGTTTTTTAAAAACTATTTTAGCAGAAATTTATGAAATACAGATTTAATAATGGTTTCCACTTAAGCCATAACAATGTCATGAAAAATAATCATCAACAATTTTCAGACACAGCACTAAATTTTTTTAAGCGAATAGTATAGACCAAACATAAAAATATATATATTACTATCCCACACCGCCCCATTTTGATTTGAATAAAAAAAAATTAACATAGAGAACCACTCCACCCTAATGAACACACATAACAGTCACTCATTTATGTCTGAAAAAAATATTGTTCCTCTAGTTTTCACTAGACAATAAATCGTCTCTTGACATCTAAAAAGAAGCATTGAAACTGAACCATTTTACTCTCCAAGAAAGAACAAATGTGAAACATAAAGCAGATAACTCTAAAATAGGATCGGTTCTTGCTCTGAAACAGCATTATAAAACCTACAAGAGCTAGTTAGTACTTTATGTCACATTAATTGCCAAAAAATGTATGTATTCACTGATAGAGTATGCAACGAGAACTTGTCACTGTTAGTCAAAAGAGTAATCGAGAAAAGTTCGATTTTCCAATACAAACCACCAGAATGTATTTTTGTTATTGTCATGGTTATGTGCATGTTGAATTTAACCTTCTTATCTAAATTTTAGGCATTGCTTTCGTTTCTGGTACACTAAAATGCATGAATGCCAAATGCTGTTTGCTTCTCTCCCAAAACCAACTGAATAAATGTTCGATATTCATAATTTCTCACCTACACCAATTCTTAAGCAACTGAAACACTGAAACTGACATTCAGATGACACTAATGCGAATAAAAATTGCTTGTTAGACCTGTTTGAGCTAGCTAGCAATCAACTTCTGAGTTCGCTAAAAAAAAAAAAAACTTTGTCCCAAGTAATTCGAACAGCAAAGCATAAAGCAATGAGTAACCGCCCCTAAGCAAGGGCTAAGGCAGGAGCATGCAATACACCGCCAACTCGGTTATTTCGATCCATGGACTGCAGTTTCGTGCTTATGATGCACTCGTCAGGATATGCACTCATCAGCATGGAGTAGCAAAGCATATTTGTTCAACTACAGTTTAACAAGCTGCCATACGCTAAACATTGTGTACGAACTTTTTAATTTTGAAGCTGAATTATTATTTTTTTTACATTTAGTTTTGATTATTTTGAAGTTTTATTAATTATCTTTTTTGGAGACATTATTATTATATTCATATTTTCGTACTTTTCTTCAAAATCATCTCTTCATATTACACTGTATTCAAAATTTGTACCTCCCCCCCCTCCCGATTAAAATATATTTCACATACATACAAACTCATCGAAGAAAAAGCGAGTAATTGTCAGGCTTCAGTCCTACAAGCTCATAAAGATTACATACCCAGCTCACTAAAAACAAACACAAACACTGAAATAGATCTCATAAATTTCACATCACCATAAGCAGATTAATCTAATTTTTACACCATGGCTAAATGCAAAAGTTTGGAGGATCTTACCATCCCCGTCAAATACCATAAAGAAGAGTATCCGACTTCTTATCTAATAAAATAAAAACAACTTCCTCCAGTATCCTTAAAAGCAGCTGTTACGATGAACCAAAACGAGCAAGAAAAAAGCAAAGAGAGTTCATATTAACGAGGTTCTGACAAGATAACCAGCAAAAAGGGGAGGAGGGTCGAACGA
This sequence comes from Uloborus plumipes, assembly GCA_038373865.1. Taxonomy (NCBI): domain Eukaryota; kingdom Metazoa; phylum Arthropoda; class Arachnida; order Araneae; family Uloboridae; genus Uloborus; species Uloborus plumipes. The sequence continues at coordinate 69,068 of JAXGGA010000392.1, forward strand.
AATTTTCACAATTTCACGCTTCAAAGGTGGTCGGAAAATTAAGTTTTTGTCGTTAAAGGATAAAAATCAAGCAAACACTGTAAAACTCCTTTTTTATATCAGGGGGCTGAAATATAGAGTATCATTCCAGATTAGAATAACGCTTGGCCATAAAAACCGCCCTGAAGACCGTTACACGTGTCTTTAATATCATTCGCACGCGCGGCAGCAATTACATCTGCTCCTGGTATTAGGCACTTTTTTCAGCTTATTTTCTTCATTATTTGCATTACGGCTTCTTTTCCCGTTATTGTAATTTTATCCCCCTTTTTTTTTTCGCGCTATCTGTTGTGTCCACACCACCTTTTTCTTCATAGCGAGATGTCTCCGGGCTCGCTTCTTCATGGGGGCATCAATAGTTTATTAAACATGTGATGACGGTTTAAACCATTTTCAGGGGCACTCTCATACTGATAGGAAATGAGCGAGCTTGTGCGGATGGAATTGATCCCGGAAGTCAGGGGACGACCAGACATTAAAACTTGTTGCAGAAAGTGTTGTGCTTTTCTGACATAAATTTTTGAAATCGAAAGCTGCATTTTATGCACTGTAAAAAAATAAATGTTGTTTTTACAGTATAATACAGCGAATTGTTTTTGCTTGTTTTAAACCATCTTAATATCAAACTGAATTGATTATTTATTTTATGTTTTTATTCTAAATGTTTTATAGGCATAAAAATGTTTCCCGAAAAAATTATCTGATGTTAACTGGAGATGAGTTAACCAAACCGAGAACGTTTCCTATAACTTCAAAGTTAATATTTGTACTTAGGAGGTAAAAAGCAACCAAGTCTATTTTTTTCAAAATAGAGATCTAAGCATCATTTTACTCAAGTTTTTGTACTCTATTCATAAGTTCAAAGCACAAAATCCAATTTCTAATCGTAATAAAGTTAGGTAATTAGAAACAGCACTAGCTGTCACATTTCACGTACTTGTTTTGAAGCAAAAGGACTTTCAATACACCTCATACACTGTTAAAACTACAAGTTGCATGTGGAACCATTAAGGGTGAAAAGTTGTTGCACCAGCGGCACCCCCAGAAAGGTGCCACTTGACTCCCCTATGGCAAATTGAAGGTGCCATATGGAGTCAAGTGGCATTTTGTGGATTCTTTATGGTTTCCAATGGGTGACCTATGGCACCCTAAAGGTGCCATAGGGAGTCAAGTGTAACCCTTCAGGGGTGCTGCTGGTGCTACAACTTTTCAAAGGTGCCTCATGCAACCTGAAGTTTTAACAGTGTCGAACCTTTAATTTTTTGTTTCATAGTGTCCTTTACATCCAAAGTAGAAATATACTGTACTATTGAAAAGAATGAGATACTTAAATTAAGGCTACAGTGGACAAATAAAATTGATTTTTTCAATTGTTGATTTATATGTCTAAAACTTTGTATGCTTGTATCATTGTATATTTACTACATCTAAAAGTGTAAAACACACAAATTAGTGCAAAAACAATGAATACTTTTTTTCAAATTTCAAATTTAAATATTTTTTAACAAAATTTCGAAATGTTCAATTGGCGTCGCAATTTTTTTTCAAACTTTGAATTTCCACTTAATTTTCAATCATTAGGCATGATTCCATAAAACAATGCATCACATGCAATGTTTCATGTGATAGTTTATAAAAAAATGGCTGAAAATGAAAATTTATATGATTTTTTCAACTGAAATTTTTTATTTTCAGCTATCTTTTATAAACTATCCCATAAAACATTGCATATAAGGCATTGTTTTTTGCCATCATGCTTAATGATTGGACATTAAGTGGAAATTCAAAGTTTGAAAAAAAATTGACGCCTGGAACATTTTGAAATTTTGTTAAAAAAACATTTAAATTTGAAATTTGAAAAAAAGTATTCATCATTTTTTGTTATAATTTGTGTTTTTTATGCTTTTAGATGTCGTAAATATTCAATAATACAAGCACACAAAGTTTTAGACATATAAATCAATAATTGAAAAAAATCAATTTTATTTGTCCACTGTAGCCTTAATTCATAGGGCGCCACATTGAGTCAAATATTACCTTTGAGGGTGTCATAGGTAGTCAAATGGCACCCATCAGGGACAGCCACTACTGCTACAACACTTCATTTAAAAGGTGCCATTTGCAACTTGCGATTTTAACAGTACGGAAAACTAATAATTTTATCGGCACGAAATTAAGCTTTTGGAGTAAAAAATAATTATAAAATAAAAAAGCAACTTTTATTCTGGAAGCTGAGCTACCCGCCGAAGACACCGAGACGGTTTTATAATAGCTTTAAATTCAAAGCTGAGGTATGCCATAACATATAGCAAACTACAATCAACTAGCAATTAATCTAAATTTCCCATCATACGTCTGTTTAGCCGAATATTAGATGGTAGAGATCGTTTTGAGTAGTTATAACATAAAGAAAAGCACACTTAGTGGCTTTTAATTTAATATGTCCACCATCTCCCAATCTATCTCGGCGGGGATCTTTTGCTCGACGCAAAACAGGACAGTGACTCAAATGCGATTCAATTACTTCACCTACAGCAGGAACGGGTGGATATCCCATCATTGACTGATATACACTATGTAGGCCATTAATCAAGATGGGCTTTTTTGGGGGCGACAATAGGCGAGGGCGCATCTGCTTCTGCTGTGGTTCCGAGCGGAGTAAATTAGAAAATGTGACGGATTATGGCGTGGGATCATTTTAATAAATCTGCCATTAAGATTAGAAAAGGGGCGACCCCTTAAGAGCCGTGGAGCTTCCATTACGGGGAAAGGAGCGAGATTATGGATGTTTTATTCATACACTAAAGCGCAGCTACTGCAATCCGTGTGCTTTGACTAGATGAACCTCCTCTCCTCCTCCTCCTCCTCCTCTCACTCATTTGCGATCGCCTCCCCTCGCTTCAACACCCTTTCAAAACAATTTTAAACGAGGGATCATGTGCTTCCTACACAGAATCGTAGGAAGGACGAACAAAAGCTCGCCAATGTCAGCGGAATATGAATTTCACTGTCACACTTAAAATATACAATTGAACTTGGAGATAATGTGCGATTCTGATATGATTTTTTGTGATCGAATGTTGACTAAAATGTATTTAAATACTAAAGGGCACTTTGCATAGCAAAATCTATACCATTATTAAAGAAAATTTAGATAAATATGATTAGGCATTTGGTACCAAAATTAAATTTTGGTTAAATTAGAGCCAAAAATTGCACTTTTTAGTATTGAAAAGTAAATTACCATGTCTGGAAAATTTAATCGGAATTTTATCCCATTAATATGCATAGGAACTAATAAAAAAAGGGAATTAGGGAAAATAATTCTGAACGGTTTGGTTTAAAACAAAAAGCTCTAAAAACTGATTGGTATATAATTTAAGTCAGTAAATTCAAACGTAATTTTTGACAAATTGTCTAAATTCTGCAACATATTATTGCATTATATTAAATAACTTGTAACTTACGTGAACATATATTAATGATTGAATGGATAGAATGTAAAAGGTTCAACTCATATTGACAAACCAAATTCTATAAAATTATAATTGTGATTCTCAACGACTCAGTATCTTTCAATTGTAAAAAAATGTATTAAGAAATACCCGAGTGGAAAACTTTTTTCATTATTTATACTAACCATTTTCAGCTTTTATTATTATTACCGTAAAATGGGGTGAATTGGAACACTTTTCTGCTTTAATTGTAAAAAAAAAGTAGTTAAAATATTTTTTTTAATTTGATTTTTTGGGTAAAAACTTCGGTCTTGCTTTGCTTCTGATATTCCAAGCAAAGACAAAACATTTTGAACAGTTATTATTCACATATGTAGGAATTTAGGGGGTGTTCCGAATCACCCCGCTGATAGGGGTCAATCGGAACACATGTTAAAATTTTATTTTTTTTCAATTTAGCCTGTAATAGGTCTCACAAACATGAGTAATATTGATGGGGGAGAATAAGAACTGATAGTTACTGTCAAATAAAAGTTTAATTTCAATACCAGTAAAGGTTATAATTTGTCAGAATTAAAAATGGTTTTGAATTTATGAAAAATTAAAATTAATTTCAAGAAATGTTTTTGAATTGAAATACAAAGCTTTAACATAAATTGAAGTCACTCATATCGTCCACAAATATGTACTTTATGGCATAAAAGTAGCAGTTGTGGCTTGACTTAAGTTTTTCATAACATCTTCTGGGATGAACGTTGCCTTTTCCTTAGTTTCTTAAAATCTCTGAGTTTTGGGGATTGTCCTGTAAGATTCTCCCACTTATTCATCACTGTCTGTGTGGTGGACTTTTGCTACATAAAGTCTGTATGACTTTCCCCCATGTATTTTAGGTAAAAAGAAGTCTCCTGGAGCAATTCTATCATTCTAAGATATAGTTCACGAAAAGAGATAAATAGCAATAAATCCTTGTTCTTGTCTTGACTAGAAAAATTGGGGTTAGAATCTTGATTTTTCAAACAGTTTCCTTGAAATAAGTTTGAACTAACAACAGAACCGATAGTGTTCCGATACACCCCGCAATTTTTTTTCCTGTGTCATTTTTCAGTATTCTTCATTTTTATGACACAATTTTTTTAAAATATAAATTCTAATGTTGTATTCATTTGTTCAGATACATGCATAATTGAAACATACCACTCTTTGGCTTAAATTATAAGAAGGTTCCTCCTTACATATGAAGTTTCGCAGTCTATGAAAATGTGATGTTTTCTAGCATTCCACGTGCAGCCCTCCTTATAAGCCAGTAACGTTGCCAGATTGACAAAAGTATTTTTTTTCTACTTCCTATGATCTTACCTTTCTAAAAAAAATAATGGCGAAAAAATACCCAATAGTATATTTATGCAGATTTTTTTTCTACGGTAGGGAAGTTTTGTTACGATTGACTCCGCTTATACATCCCATTTTACGGTATTGTCATTTTTCCATTTGGTTATTACAATAACCTACATATTTTTTCTCGCTCAAAGAATCATTCATGTCCATTATGAAATATATTCATCCAAGGCTCATTAGTCAAGATTCTCACGAAGTGAGGCTAATTTTATCTACCCTCTAACGCAAAAATTCTCGTATTAAGTCGATCAAGGAATTCATGAATGAACAGTTCGTCAACTAAAATAGAGTTTTGAAAGTTTCACGCTTTTTGGGGTAATTATAATTTAAGGTCTTTTGGGTGAGACAATACTTTCAATATTTTTTTTATTCTTCTACTAGTAATTAAAGATATATTATTACGCTTTATATGAAATATCAATTTTTTCTACGGTCATGAACAGCAGGCGCATTATACTTGAATAATGTCATAAACTGCTCTTTAGATTTCCTTTCAAACATCAATTATAATTTAAGGTCTTTTGGAAGAGACAATACTTTCAATATTTTTTTATTCTTCTAGTATGTAACTAGAAATATATATTATTTCGTTTTTTTATGAAATATCAATTTTTGTGCTGCCATGAACAGCAGACGTATTATACTCGAATGAGGCATAAAGTGCTCCTTATATTTGCTTTCAGACATCATTCCGTTTTATATGAGTATCAATTTTTTGTGCGGCGATAAACAGCAAACGCATTATACTCAAATAAGGTCATAAAGTGCTCCTTATATTCCCTTTCAGACATCAAAATTCGTTAGAACGGAATCCACGACGAATTTCCCGGCGATTCCCAACTAATTAAAACAACTCGAAATCGTCGAAAACGTTGCTGTGGATCGTGTCTACGACCGCAAACCGGCGCCCCGATATCGTCCAGCTCTCCATTAAAGTCGCCTCTCGTTATGGAGGTAATTAAACAAAGCTTTCACACCGGTCAGCGCCTCGCCTGATGAATGGCGGGGCGTCCGGCTAAAGCCCCTTGCGGCTGCACAAAAGGGATGCGCCCCTGCCCTATCACTCGGCTTAGAGGGTGGAAAGATTAGTCGCTGCCGCTGGCGAGGGCCTTTTATTAAAACAGCCGCCGTTATTTGTAGATTCTGAAATGCTTCAACTGCTAAATATTAGATTCGGCGGCGCAAATCCAGTATTATATATATATATATATATATATATCAGTAGCGAGGCGTGACTTCAAGCGTCAGTCATCGCTAACTTTCAGGTCCCCAAAGAAATATACCAGACCATATGGATATGTTTCGCTCATGGGTGTTTGTGATAAGAAATTTTTGAAAATTTTGGGCTGCCGTTTCCGAAATTTAATTTTTCAGTTTTCGAAAATTTTATTTCCGTTAAAGCAGGAAATTCTCCTCACACAATAAATGAAGTATACTTTGAAATGATAAAAATCATTCATGTTGTTTTTATGAGTTTTAAAACTAAATAGTTATTAAAAAATTCAACTAACCTTGTAAAAATCTTGGTTCACATATACTTCTTTTTCAATTTGAAAAGTTCAAGCTTGCTGAAATGCAAAGCTCGAACGGCAACTAGCACTACTTTTTATGAAAAACATTTATTATTGAAACTAAAAAGAGAGTAAAAAAACAAAACCACGCACACATATATTCGTTTTTGAAAGTTCGATGAAGTTCCAAAACACAAAAGGTAACAGCGTTTTCCATATGCAAAACTACTGTTGCAAACAATATTGTCTTCGACCCGTCGGCCTCATATTGGCGCCATCGTAAGATAACAATATTTTTCTAACCGCAACCCCTTTTTTTGAAAAATGTGACGCACCGAATTGAAAAAAAAAATAAAAAAGAATGAACGAAACAGGAGAAAAAAATCTCAACCCCTCCCCATCCAACCCCCACGATCCGCCAAAACTGAGAGTTGCCAGTAAAAATAAAATGTCCGCGGGTCATCGCCGATGAGTCTTATTACATCTAAGGGAAGCTGTGAAAGAATCTGATTGGCTGAAATGGCTGACAAGCGAAAAAACTTGCGCGCGCACACACAAAACCGATGCGATATCTGTAGCGATGAGTGAAGGTCACGCCTAATCGTTTACTCAACAGATGGCACCACTAAAATAAAATTATTTGGAATATTAAATGATCCGAAAAAATGATCTGAAAATAAAATTTTAAAAACTTTAATTCTTCCAGTGCAAAACGAGGTTTGCCTTCAGGTCATCGGCGAATCGTTCGATGACTTGAGGCCTCGCTACTGATATATATATATATATATATATATATATATATATATATATATATATTATATATATATATATATATATATATATATATATATATATATATATATATATATATATATATATATATATATATATATAGTCGAACTCGTTTATAACGAGCTCGGATATAACGAGAACTCTGATTTAACGAGGGAAACGAGGATATTTGGTTGGATCAATGTTAAGTCTATGGAACAGAATTCTTTTTTAACGAGCTACACCCGGTTTTAATGAGCAATTTTTTCTGTCTCGCAGTCTTTTTTTCTCATCTTTCTAGTTTTATTCTTGTCTTATCTTCATTTTTTTCTCCTGCGGTTCAATATTTTTGTTTGAAAAATTCCACCAGCATTCCAGTGTCAATAGGAAGAGCTCCAAAATCCGGAAAAGCAGGTGGGGCTGATTGTTTACAGAGAAATCATTAAATAAAGAACAGTATTTAATTAAATTAATTGATGTAATTAAAGTAAGTATTAATTAAAATTTAAGTAAACTCAATTATTTGACCTCCCAAGCCCCTCCCCCACCCCTTCTGGTTGCACGCCGGCCGTAAGAACCCGTTTATTACGAGCACTTGGATTTAACGAGCATCATGCTACGGTCCCTTTGTGCTCGTTATAAGCGAGTTCGACTATATATATATATATATATATATATATATATATATATATATATATATATATATATATATATACACACATTGCTTGCTCAAATCTTGCAACTCAATTTTTATCCACTTCCTGTAATCGGATTCTTGTCGATTTGGGGTTGATGTTTCTAGGGTTGCTGTTTTGAGTTAAATGCAATAAAAACCTCACAAATTTTGAAAATTTGAAAAACATCAAAGTCCCTGTCTCTTCAAAGCAATGAAATATTAAACAATTTTCGTACCTCATATTTTCTTAATAGTATAAATTTTCAGCATATCTTAAAAAAATTTCGGGGGGTTGCTTTTTGAGGAAAAGTTAAAGTTACGCAAAAATAGACTAAAAACCATACTTTGCGGCCGCTTAATTAAAGAAAGCAACAACCCCTAACCCAAATAACTATGGAGTCCTCATAAACAGACAACTGTAAAATTAATTAATGCAAACATAACCTTGAGGTGATGTTTCTGTAAAAAGCTACAGCACACTTAAATGCGTCTTTCAGTCGTTTTACCCAAAAAAGCGATAAACAGCAATCTTTGGGAATTTTTACCGCGCAAATAAATTGGAGGAGGGGGGGGGGGTAAACTTCAGAATGGCTTACTTCTTATGATCTACTTTTAATTATGAACAAATGAGGAAAATAAAAAAATTTCACTGCCAAAATTTCCCTTTTTTGTCTGATTTTCAAAATAATGGCTCTTAATCTTAACTTAGCAAAGCAAACTCTGTCATTCACTAGTGACGCATCCAACACGAGATGCAGGAATATATCCCACTCCCCTCTAAATATGGAGATTTTTCCTCTTTGTCCATGAGAAATCACTAAAACTTACCATACCCACCTCCTCCCCAGGAAATTCAACAATATCTCTCTCTGAAATTGTTTTCTGGCTACACCACTGGTTTCTAATAACGGCAATAAAATTCGCAATATTTATCTCCCCCCTGAACGCGGTGAGAAGGATGAAGGGGTCCTACCAAAGAGACAACCCATGGGTCCCATGTGGATTTCAGCGGAGTGAAAAAGAACGATGTTCGATCCTCATTCAGGAAAAGTTGGCTTTCTCACCAAACCTGCTGTTCTCTGGATTTGTTACAGTAATGGATGTAGAGGCCCTTATCTAGGTCAATTATTAGCGAGGATTTGTAGCAGCCAGTCTTACCAGAAGCCTTAATACGTGAATTTCTTGAAGTTCTTATCCGGTAGGGGAAAAAGAAAAGGATAGCAGTTGAACCTGAAAAGCTTTCACCTTTCCGATTTCAGAAAAAATAATTGATTTTACTGCTATTAGTAAAATTTCCTCCATACTTCATTTCTAATATAAGTATTTATTTCCCATTTCATTGTGTTATAAAAATTGGCAACAACAGCATTGCGTTTACAGTTACTCTTTATCAATCGAAATTACTTTGTCCATTTTTATATCTCAACTTAACTATTGTCTTCGCTCAGAGGCACTTGAGGCCACGGTACATACTGATCTGCACTGCAAAAAATGAACTGTTGTTTTTACAATATAATACTAGCAGTAGAGTTTCCAAATTAAAACTGTAAAATGCACAGTAATAAACTGTAAAACTAGCAATTTTAGTTTCCTACTATAAATTTTACAATTTTACAGCTTATTGCCGTAAAATTTAGCTGTATTATGCTGTAAAAACGACGGTATAATACTGGCAGCAAAGGTTCCATTTTAAAACTGTAAAATGCACGGTAATAAACTGTTAAATTAACAATTTTACAAATTTATTACTGTAAAATTAGAAGTTTTGCAGTTTAGAACTGTAAAAGTAGAAATTTTAGTTTATTACTGTAAAATTAGCAATTTTTACTGTTTATCACTATAAAATTAGCTGTATTATACTGTAAAAACAACGTTCGTTTTTACAGTGTGTTTCAGCTGTAAATACCATATTTTCCCGCATCAGCTGGCTTGCCGAAAATATAAATGAGGCAGCATGCCGGATAGATGTTTATTTTGCAATCAGACTGAAAAAAAAAGTAGAACTGAAAAAGATATACTAACATTAAAATAAATTTTTAAAAAACGTTTGTTTAGTACACATATTTAAACAAGAATTGATATAAAATTAATATGTGTTTTGTCCCCGCAAAGCAACAGAAATATATTAAAACAATAGTAATGTACTGTTGTTTTCAGGTTACGGTGTCTTATACTGCTGCTCTGATGCTATCTTTTGTTACATTAATGTTGATTAAGGATATAGTTGTATACCAACAAAATGATTGACTTAGAAGCAATTATAGTAAATGTGCTTTATTTGCAATTTTCTTATAAATTATTTCAAACTCCTATCATAAGCGTAAATTTATTTTTTATTCTTGAAATAGCTATACTAAAGTCTTAATATAATTCTAAAATATTTTAATTCTTGGGATACCAATGTTTGGTTTGTTTCGGTTTAATTAATTAATTAATTAATTTATTTATTTATTTTTGAAAGTTTACGTAATCAGTTAGATTTTTCTATTGAGCATTGATTAATAATGTTTTAATGAAATTCAACCAGTTATTAATACCTATACGATAATACACAGAACTCACATTATATTTTAAGTTTAACATAACGTTTGTTATGCTAAATTAAATATATTTTTCTGATCTCGTTTTAAACTGCATGACGAAAATTACTATGCAAGGATCATTGAAATAATGGTGAACCCTGGGTTTTGTTGCATGCCAGCTAATGTCTACTACTCTAATATCTTATCTTTGTCCAATTAACTGCATTCAGTGTGAAATATATTTAACTATATTCACTGCAAAATGTAATAGAACTCGTGTGCACGGAGCATTCTATGCAGCTTCAGTGCTATCTAATTTTTCGGTTCTATTTGAAAATTGTGTTCTTTATGTCGTGTTCCATTATGACATATTCACCGTGACGCCATTTGACTCCGTGGGAGTACGGCGGCTGCTGTACTCAGTTTTCTGATAGGGAGAAGTAAAATGCTAACAATCACTGAGGTACCTCAAGGGATGAAAAGAAAAAAAGGTAAAATTTCATTCGATATATAAATATATGTATTTTTTATAGCAATAATAATAGTAATAATAATAAAACACTTCGATTTTCTGATTCCAATTATAACAGTAAAATAATAATAATAATAATAATAAAGGCAGTTTTCTGTGAGTAAATCTCAAATACTTATTTAGATTTTTAAATCATCAATCAGACGTTTCTGTGACATCAAAATTTCTTTGCCGTAAGTTTTATTGAATTTGTAATGGCTCTCCTCCAACAAGAAATCTAAAGACAGTTTACTCTAAAGATCTGTAAGGAAATTTTCATGAATTCTTCAAAGTGGCCAGAAAAAATAAATAAAATAAAATAAAAGAAAAAGGAAAAAAAAAACAGAAAAGCAAAAAGAGGCACCAGAAAAGCTTTGAAATATTTCCCCACCTTTATTTCAGGTCCAACATAAGTTAGAATAGAGAGATTTGAAATGCGCTTCAGAATGCTATTCGAAAACTTGGGAATTTAAAATAAACCAATAAGCAAACCCTATCATTTGCTCTGATCCGGAAAGCACCTGCACTTCTTAACTCTCTCCTCCCCTCCATTTATATTACATGAACACGTGTATCCTTATAAAGCAACCAAAAAAAGAAAAAAAAAGAAAACTAATTCCCTTTCTTAGTAGGATCTGAATTTTTTTTCTTTTCCATGTCTTACAAATATTTTCCGTAACCTTGCCTCTAACAAATACAGTGCCCATCGCAAATGACTCCCCCACAGTTGCCATTCTCTACTTTATAATTTCCCTCTATCCAGAGGCGGTCTCAGTGGCTGTGATAGTAGCGCGCAGGGCTGCAATTTCGCTCTTGGAACGGATGTGCGGACGCAGGAGAGCGACACACCCTTGGCGGATATTTCTCTGATTGGGTGAAAAGACCGACAACCATTTGCCTTTAATACACGTAAAATCTTAGGATCTTATTTTTTTTCCTTCTCCAAGCATTGTTATTCGGACGATTATATGGCTGACCATGTTCTAAAGAAGGGCGTCTAGTTTTCTGTACGAATTTTGTTCTGTTTGTTAGGAGCTCCATGTAACATTAAGGCAGCTTCGGGGTCATTTTTGTTTTCGAAAAAGTCGTTTTTTATCTAGTTATTATCCAGCATAATACCGTTTCGCTATAAGGTTTTGATAATACCTACGTTCTTTTTACTACAGTAATTGTATTACAATAAAAATTCAAAAACTATTCTATATCAATCCGGTTTGACTTAGTGCCTTTTTGTGAATGAGAAACAAATCCAGTCTTTAAATATATTACTTAACTAAGAGATAATTCCTAAACTCTTACAATCATTTTCTCCTTCAACAAAATATGATTGCCGAATTAGGGACATTTAATGGTAGATAAATGCGCTTAGCAAGGAAATTTGAATCAGTAAAATTAAATTTTTGTTTTCTGTAAAAGTAAAAAACATCAATTTGAAATAGTCTATTTAACATCAAAAATAGCTTATTACTTTTTCGGGAAAGAAAATTGCTTCGTTCAAATCTGCAGTTCTTAGAGAATACTGAACTCATACGCTGCTTTCTTAGTTTGCAAAATAATCAACACATCTTTATTTTTCGAATCAAATGCCCGAAATTATTGTGCAGACGTCGACCCTGAAGAAGTCATTCACTATAAAAGTACATCGTGGACTCATTGGTTTTGCAGTTGCTCACAGTTGTAAATATCTCTTGGGAGTCTAACTTAGAACAGATTGTGCCAAATTTTGAACAGATAATGAAGACATTAAAAAAATTAAGGTGGGGAATGTGGGGTAAGTGAAATGGTAAAATTTTTCCAGTTTGCAGCGAATCCTATCTTGTAATATTTTAGCTAAATTCCTGGACATATAGTTGATTCCTGTCAAAAAATAAGTAACTTATTTTTTGACAGACCTGCCAAAAAATAAGTTCAACGAAAAAAATTATTCAAGTAATTTTCAAAGTTTGATACATTTATTATAATATTCGAGGTTTTTCAAAAATATTTCTTCTTATTATAAAATGATAAATTTTTGTAATTATCATAAAACTATTTAATTGAGATCTACTGATGTCCAGTGCAGTCCTTATTTAGTTTATATTAGGCATTTTTTGATTTTAAATGCTCAATGTAATTTTTCAAGTGCACTTGGGGCAAATTGGATGTGGCAAAGTGAAATAGTTAATTTCGTTTACTTATGCATTTATTTATTAAATCACGTACGAATTTCTTCATTTATTAATTTATTTACATTCTTTTACTTAATTGTTCACTTGTTTACTCATTCATTACGTTTTCGTATTCATTCTCTATTTTATTCATTCATTTATTTTTTCTCACATTTTGATTCTTTTATTCATATATTACTTATTCGTTTATTTACGCATCCATTCGATGAAAATTACTATTAATCGTAGAGTAGAAATTTTTTCATAATAAAATATTTTGTTTTTCACTTTGCCCCATGATTTTTTGAGGTGAGAATTTTCATTTATTAATGTATTTACATTCTTTTACTTAATTATTTACTTATTTACTCATTCATTAACTCATTTTCTTATTCATTCTCTATTTTATTCTCATCATTTATTTTTTCTCACATATTAATTCATTTATTTATTTATTTACTTATTAGTTTATTTTTCATTAATTAATATATTTTTTTTCATTTAGTTACGCATTCATTTAAAGAAAATTACGGTTAATCGAGCAATAGAACATTTTTCATAACAAAAATATTTTGTTTTTCACTCTGCCCCATGATTTTTTGAGGTGAGAATTTTCATTTATTAATGTATTTACATTCTTTTACTTAATTATTTACTTATGTACTCATTCATTAACTCATTTTCTTATTCATTAACTCATTTTCTTATTCATTCTCTATTTTATTCTCATCATTTATTTTTCTCACATATTAATTCATTTATTTATTTATTTACTTATTAGTTTATTTTTCATTAATTAATATATTTTTTTCATTTAGTTACGCATTCATTTAAAGAAAATTACGGTTAATCGACCATTAGAAAATTTTTCATAACAAAAATATTTTGTTTTTCACTCTGCCCCATGATTTTTTGAGGTGAAAATTTTCCCAATTTTTTTTTAAAAGCACAAAATAACTGCCAAAGATAAAAAATAATATTTCAAAGAAAGGTGTACTACAAAATGCATTATTACTTCTTTATGTACAATAATTTTTAGCACAAATTTCCCGTTTGTTCCTTTTGAACCAGGTAAGTAAACTTAACTATTTCACTTTGCCACACATTTCCCTAATTGAATGCATAGTCTACAGCTGTTATACTCACCAATCCTCCATCAGGCGAGGTGTTTTCAGCCAAAGACTATCGAGAAGATATAGACCGGATTTCTTTGGGTACGGATCTCTCCGGGTGCCGAAGTGCCCAATGCAGCATAATAATTTTTCAGACATATTTGAGACTCATGCTTTTGTCAAAGCAATAGATAAAATGTATTCATTATTTCAGAAACTTTAAAATGCTATCGCTAACACATTTCTGGTCATCACCCTGAACCAGCGGTCGGCAACCTAAATTCACTGAAGATCTATTTTCTAAGTTTGGTGTGAACACAAGATCGACTAGGAAGGGGGGGGGGAGATAGACTCAAATGGATGTGATGCCTACACTGTTTAGCAGATACTATATCGTCTTCAAATTGAAAGTTAACTCTCATCAAGAAAATTTTAATACCTATTGCTTCAAATTGCTAAACATAATGATACGCTAATCCATATTAAAATATTTTCAGACACAAGTGTATTCCGTGTTTAAAATTCATAAAATAATAACGATAAAAAATTCCAGTGATTTTAAAAATTTGTAAAATTTTCAAATAACTTATGGCTTAGAAGTCAACTTTTCACTAATTTTTTTCCCAGAAATTAATGTTTTAAAATTCTACTCATGTAGACACCTCGGTTCAAAATAGTGCCACGGTCGACTCAAAGTGGGCTCGAGATCGACGAGTTGCCTACCGCTGCCCTAAATCATACTCATGTTTCTTTAAAAAGTTTAAATGTAATATTTCAATAAGTTAGTGTAATAAATGGAACGTACAAGAAAAGGATGAAATAAGGTTGGAAAGATATTTAGTTTCGGTACATTGTCACAACTATAACTTTGGAAGTTGTTTTGCTCTCACCGCCGAGCTTTCGGAAGAGTATTCTTTTCCCACCAATTTCGAATTCTCCTCGATGTGAGGGAGCAAGTTAGACATAAGTGGCAGTGCATTGGCACTTGCTAGAACAGATTTTTTTGCTTTCTCCCCAAAATAAAATGTCTTGTTGATAAAAAAAATGCACTTTTTTTTAATATAAAATTACCAGTGTTGGTTCTCGCATTCGAAAACGCATTCGATAAATTATTCTAGCTTCGTTATAAAAATTAATTCGAAACATTGGATTTGCTGATTATCATCATTATTTTAAATATGTGAAGACGTTATGTCGTTCACTTAACTAGGTTCTTAGTGATTAAACCGCTGAAACATTTTTTAAATAAAAGTTTTAAAAAATAATGATTCAAGAAAATGGAAAAGCAAATTCCTAAATTGCTAAAGATAGTTTCTATAAGACCAAACGCATTACATAACCCATGCACATGTCATGCACATAAACTGAAAAATAATGCAGGAATTTACAATATTTTTTGGTACATTTAGCTTAATTATTAAAGTTTGTTGATACATAAAATACTCTTTGTCTCTTTCTATTGCTTTTACAGATACTAAAATGCTGTTATCATTTTTGTATGCATTTTGTTATCTGCCTTTGTGTGTGTGTGTAGATTCAAATGAGTTACAGCAATCAACATACCATCCCCCACCCCCTAAACTTTGATAAAGCGTAAAATGGAAAAAGTCTTCTAAAATCTAAATAAATGTCCTTTTGAGAAAAAAAATCAACTTTTTTTTTTTTCATACTATTGGTTCTCTCATTCGAAAACGCATTCGATTAATTATCCTAGCTTCGTTATAAAAACTAATTCGAAACATTGGCTTAATCCTTTTCGAATAAATATTTCAAAAATTCTCAATTTTCGAGATATTGAACCAACTATACGTTTTCCTTTGAATTGTTTATCAGCAAAAGTTATAAAATTGTCTTTTGTTATACAAGAAGAGCAAATGATTGTTATGTAGATTGCAATAAAGCTTCAGGCATGTGTTTCGAAGTCACACAGAGCACTCTTTTCAGTTCTCATAATCACAATTGTATGAAAGGAAGATATATATATTTTTTTCTTCTTCAAAACATCAAAAAAGTTAACTAAAATCTCAAATCACGTGTGTTGATTTTCTTTTCTTCTCATTCTAGGTTTTTCATTCAATTATAAACTTTAGGTCTTTTTTTAATAAATATTTTATTTCTGTTTAGGAAAATCAACCTTTGTGTATTTATATAATCACCATTCAGTAATTAAGTAGTACCTAAGAGTGCTTGGTCATATTTTCTAATCATCATCCTTAAAACGGATTATGTAAAAATGTATAGCTACGAAAAAAATCTCCAATGACTATATTTTCACCCTCTTTTATTCTGCTTGAAGGAAATTTCATTGAACTGTTTCACAAATAATTTGATGTTTTTACTCAGTGTTTACTTATAGTTATTGAGATTTCCTACAATATAGAGCTACAAATTTATGTTCAATGGAAGGCTAGAGTCGCTATAACCTCGAGTAAATCTCTCTTGGTAGGGAAGATTATAGTCCAGTAATTTTTACATAAATATATGGCCCTGTTCCGACAACCACAATGCGGATGACTCCTAACGTCTAAAATACTCATGTAATAATGCATTTGTGGTCATGTGCCCCCTACAAAGACTGCTGCCGTAAAGGAAACATCTCAGTTCTTCATAATAACAAAGGTACATTTCACAGAAAAATTGAAAAATATAGGCAATGGAAATTCTTCCACTCATAAAAATTTCTTTTTACTAACAATCTATCAGACGTTATCGCGGATCATTTTCCGTACTAGATGCACATTTTACTTTTGCTTAGTATCAGCAATACACCAACACTGTAAAAATGCATGTTGTTTTTACAGTATAATGCATCTATTGTATAGTAATAAATTGTAAAAATTGCTAATCTTATTGTAATAAACTGAAATGTCTGCTTTTACAGTAACCAACAGTAAAATTGCTAGTTTAACAGTTTATTACCATGCATTTTACAGTTTAAAACTGGAACCTCTCCTGCCAGTATTATACTGTTGTTTTTACAGCATAATAAAGTTAAATTTTACGGCAATAAACTGTAAAATTGCTAACTTTACAGTAAGAAACTGTAAAATTGCTAGTTTTACAGTTTATTACTGTTCATTTTATTTTTAAATGGAAACCTCGGCTGCCAGTACTGTAATAAAAACAACGCATTTTTTGCAGTGTAGCTAAGTGTAAATCTTTCCAAACGAAGAAAGTAATAGGGATTCTTCCTTCTTGTTTGTACCAGCACGAAGATATTTCCCCCTTTTTTCACTGTTTTTTACACAAGTGGAGAATTTTCAGAGCACAATTATATCGACAATCCCTTGATCAAGTTTACAGCGTTAACTCCCACAGCCCGAAGTCAAAAGCGGTCGCGATAACTCCGAGTGAACCTCTCATGGGTCGGCAATTTAAGATTATAGTCCAGTAGTTTTTACACAAGTACATGGACCTGTTCCGACGACCACAATGGACGACTCCAATCGTCCGAGATTCTCCCGTAATAATGTGTTTGTAGTCATGTGCCTCCTACAATGAGTGCTGCCGTAAATAACAGGTCTCTGTCTTCAGCTGTTTGGCAGATTTTGGGTGGGGCACCTTTTTCTCAAGAGGCTGGGGCCCTCTCTGGAATGGAAGCCTTTCATCAAAACAAGAAGTTACCGAGATCAAAATAGTTGTAGATCTCCAAGAGACCAAGTCTAAGGGTATGTTTATAAATTCGGCATCCTATTTTTTTAGTGGCTTTTGTAAGAAGCAGTTGAGAGAGCGGTTTCCTTTCCCCCAACGTCAGATTAAAATGCATTGTTAGAGGCAGTCTTTTTGCTTAGAGGCTCTTTTAATGCGATTTCTATTGGCTTAAATGGGTTGGGCTCTTTTTGAAGAACAAATTCGTGTTTCTGTGGACGCATATCCGGTAGTGTTTTGAATTAGGGTGAATTCAAAAAGGAGGAGAGACTAATGATTATTCAAAGCGGCATATAACCATTTATTGTTAAAATCTAAGGAATGCAAAATGAGCGCAATAAAAGTAATCTTTTAAGTATTGTTTAAAGACCCTCGTGGCACACAGTGTGTGTTTTATCTTTAAAAAACTCGGTGTGAGGTCTGATGCTAAATTGTAGGTTATAAAAATGTGTTCAAGTTTGCAATGAATTTTTGAATACCAAAACGTATTTTAAAAAAAAAAACTACTTCGAGTTTCCATTGAGAGTTCGTTTAAAACTTTCCCAATTAACTGAAACTTAAATTTTTTTGCACTTCAGTAGTATTGAGGAAATTCATGTAATTCAATTTAATTTAATTTTTCTGAAAAACTTTTAGTTTTCAATGTATTTTGATAAAATAGTGCTCTTAAAAGTTTCAAGCAATGCTGCTTTGAGTTTTGGCCTAAGAGTTTTTTAAACTCATTTTTATATAAAGCGTAAAGCTCAACAGCTGACATAACTCAGAATGAAAGTTCAATAACTGTGTCTATTACCAAGTTTTAACTATTAGAAAATGGAAAAGAATAAGTAATCTCTTATAACTTAAAATTTAGTTAACTCAGAAGGAAAATTATCCAATTAATATCAAATATTTATTTTTCCTTTTATTACCTTCGGATAATAGGTACATTTAAGAAAAATCATGCTTAAGAAAATGATAGGGATTCTTTGCTTCGGAATTTGCAATAAATCGTTTTAAAGAAGGATATGTTGGCTTTATTTTTGATGATTTGATTGAAGGGGACATATTGGACTAAAGTTTCTATTTTCATGTGGACAGTGGGCACATGTATATCTGGATTGGTTTTGAAGATTAAAGGAAATTGGACAGTGAATTTTAGTGTTAACCACATAGATACTAATATGTTAGCTACTATGACATTACTATGTAATTATAAAATGCATTTACAAAATTAGTATGTTTGCTTTATATTAACTTTATATTAACTAATTACAAAAGCGTTTTCAGAACCCTAAAAAGGATATGAATTAAAATTGAAGGACTGAGTGATAAATAAGTAATTACAGCCTAATTTGAGTCAACAAAAAAAAAAACGTAGATTTGGAAAAACACTTGTAGGGGCTGGAGAGAGATTCGTGGGATTAAAATTAATTGTGAATGCTTCAAGACGAAAAAGAACTTTGCCTGATTAAACTAGGAAAACATTTTTGTGGCAGCCCTTTGCTTAGAACTGGAAAGAAATGGAAGGTGTTGAACTTCTTTATCAAGCTAAGCTTTTACTTTCTGAATGACATAGTAGTTTTCGCAAAAGTCTTTCTGATGTTCTATCCAATCAAAACGCCAGCCTTATTTCATATCAATTTCTTCAGACAATTTCAATATGGCCCTTCTACCAATTTCTCCATTATTCTTATCTCTTTATAAATCCGAAACACGCGTGTTCTTCATTGAGAATCTGTAAGTTTGTTGAGTTTATTTTAATTTAAAAGCATTATTAATTAAAGACAAATGGTTACTCATTTTAAACGCACAAGAACGGAGATTTTATGAAATTGATCATCAATCGAGGAAGACCCTCTTGGGAGGATTTTCAGATCACGATACGAAATATGCTTTTGTATGATAAAAAATAATTCGTATTCAAATGTTATACCTAAACGTGTGCAATCCTTTCAAATCTTGAAAAGTGCCAACTGCCTTCTCTGCTCGGACGTAACTCTTCATTTGAAAGAGCAAAAAACTGCAGCGGATATTAAACTGTAGTTTTGAAGATAAAGCGCCTCGCGATCTCCAGAGTATAGCGCAGGTGCGGGCTCAAGAAAAGTTTAAAACGTCGAAGAAGACGCATCCAGTATTTTAAAAACATTTTTCGTCGCTAATGAAGCTTTATGTAAAGCGAGGGATTCCCAGACCTCGTAAGAAAAATCTGGAAAAATCTTCCATTCTCCGTTTATAATCATCTCAAATTCTGAAGCAATCGCAGGCATTAAGGAAAATTGCCAAAGCATTTTTACCGAGTACCTTTCCCGCGCGCAAAAGCTACATCTCGAATTTACATATCTAATTAAACGAATAAGTTCGCTTAGCTGCACTAATTAGTGAAGAGGAACTCGCAAGGTTTTCTGGAGCCAGAGCCTCCCGGGTTGGGGATTCTCGCGTCGTCTTGGGACTTCCAGCCAACTTTTACTTAGCCATGAATGTCTGTTTGTAGAAAGACAGCAAACTACGCGTTTGGGGATTCGGTAATTCTGCCCGAATTTGTTAACTTTCGGATACAGAAAGAGGAAATCTTCTTTTTGGAGTTGTGTGTCGATCGTCAGTCCTCCAGCGACGCTGCAGAAAAGAAAGAACTTCTTTCCGAAAATGTTGCTGATGTGTTTGGTTTCTGTCGGTAATAAGCAAGAGTTCCGACAATGTTAATTTAATACTTGGACGTCTCTGCGAAGGGATTTGAAGCAAAAAGAAAGAAACTTGAATCTACTCTAATTATCAATTTTCCTCGCAAAGTTAATGCACAAGAAGAAGAATTGTATTTAAGTGGAAGAAAGCTAATGCGAGTCGCATTAGTCTTGAAACTAAACAAAAAGTGCTAGCCTTAAATTTTCTGCGTAACTGTCAAAAATCACTAAGTTTGAATAAATGTAATTGATTTAGAAGTTTTCGCTCTTCCAACTACTATCGAAAGCGAAGCAAGTTAACTTAAAATGCAACAAATTAACTGATTTTTTTGACTCATTTGAAGTCGAGCTGAGTCGGAGAAAATTACGAATAATGAATTGCAACACTTTTATTATTTGTAATTCATCTCGTTGCTTATGCATCTGAAAAATAGCTCCGCTTCGAGCTAATATTTTCTTACTTCCTTATAATTAGCATCAAAACTGTATCACAATTAAATCCAAATTTTTTGTACAAGGTACAACTATTTGTATGCCGCTTTTAGTAGAAATATTATGAAAACAATCTGATTTATGATGAAAATAGTTATCATTTTCTTATTCATAGGCTATCATTTTATTTTTTTTTCCTTCCTGAAAATGATGATTGAAGTTTTCAACTTAATTTTACGGTGTCAGTGGCTGATGTAACTTCTGTTATGCTCATATAAACTTTAAACATTTATTTTTACATAATCTCGAGCAATTAAAAGAGTAAATCTTCAAAATTCCTTCAAAACAATAATTATAATTTAAAAATTCCAATGTTAATATTGCATGTATTCCGCCTTACCAATTATCGAAAATAAAAATTTAATTTTTGTTTAATAATTTGCTAAAAAGCTCAAAAAAAAATTGCATTTTTTCCAAACTTTAAAGCAGTTGCTGCAGATCAAAAAATTGACCAAAAATTTTCATTTTTTGTGAGCACTTTACTCTCCCAAGGGCACCTTTTCCGCCCTACATATCATCGAAATTTAAATTAAAAAAAAAGTCATTTTCTGCCCACCCCATGCTCATATGCTCTTACAAAGATTGGGTTCTGGTCATGAAGTTATGTTTTCAGATATATTATAAGGACACCAATTCACACGAGGACTCTGATGTGCACCAAATCTCCTTCCATTTCATGCTATTATTTTTGCGCTAGGGCTTCCACAAAATTCTGGTTACACACATAGACACTCAGACATTTCCAAAAAATGGGCAAAATGGACTCAGCTCAAAAAACGTGCAAATCCGTCGAAATTTGAAACTCGAAAATTTTCACGAATCCATAACTTTCTTCCACAAATTAGTAATAGCAAAAATCAATATCACTATATTTTGGGCACTTTTTTCGACCTTGCCTATTTTACCAGATTGAAATAATAGTTGCACAAAATTTGACATTTGTGTCAAACATTAACCTGCTTGAAAATTCTCCACCAATGGGAGATTTATACCCACATATTTTAATTTCAAATTATTTGGTTAAAAAAATGCAGGGAATGTTAAAAGAAATTCATGTAACAGAGCTACTCCAGTATTATTTTAATCTATTGCAGTATTTGATCTATGGTTTGAAGTCTTAAACGTCTTTTATGGATTCACCTGGACTACTCTACGTTGCAACTTTTCAACGATTTCATCGACTGTTGCGACACCAACATGAGCTTTTAATGAAGCAGTATCTTATGTGTATGCAATGCTTTAAACTAAACTCTTGGGAAGTCTCATGAAAGGAAAAAAAATCTCCCAATTGAATCAAAAGGATTCTTCAGTGTTTTTTCTTTAGTTCCAAAAAAACTGAACTGTGCATGTGTACTAAACGTTGCATTTCCTTTTCCCCATGCAGAACTTTGAAATCACATTTTAACATCATTAAAATTTTTCACGAGAAGACCTCTTTCATGGGAGAAATGACTAAAACGATAATAATACACGGGAGAAGGAGAAGAAAAACGGGAGAAATCACCGAGGGGTGTTCAGAGGTTCACTATTCTCGGCACGCGTAATCCACGTTCACTGCATAATCTCGATACGCAGCCCGTCAACAATGCACTTCCCGCCAGCGTCGAAGATTTCTTTAAGTCCAACGGCTTGTTGTTGCTGCCTTTTCCCTCGGGTATTTACATAAAGAAGATTGTAGTTCCACAAAGCCGCCCCCCTCCAGAAACCTTTTCGATGAAATATCTTAGTCTAATGATGTGGTGAAGCTAAAGTGGCTTCATTTATTCTCCATTTTTTGGGCCTCGTTTTTTGTTTCAGTTTTTGCCCCTCCTCCACACCAGAGATATACTTTCCCTTTGCTGATTTCACGTTCTGATGCCTCCGGTATTTTATTATTTTTCTTTCTTAGCAGTATTACCGATGTCTCTCCGAGAAGAGAAAAAAAATGTATTTGCTTACAATTTTTTTCCCCTCTTAAGCTCCGTCTTACACGAGGTATATTATTTTTGCTCGCCCCCACTCTCTGCCGAAATACCACCTGCATGTTGATGTCCTTTGCTTCTGCACGAGTTACTGAAATGGTATGATGACTAGGTCGTTAGCTGTGTGTATCTTTCCTGTTCCTCCTGTTTTTCCTTTCTTTTTAAATCTTTTTCTCCAGTTTTTACATAAGCTCTCCTAGTCCCTATCTATTCAATGTCATCAAACTAAACCGAAGTGCGTTTCCAATAGAAAATGAGCAGTTTTGAAAAGAGTGACATTCTAACAATAATCTTTTTTGAAAACTTGATCTTTTTTTTTTCCTCCCTCCCAGGGTTGTGTCATTTTTGAAAGACGGTATTTACAAATGCGAAAGCTACCTCATTTACTTTAATGCTTGAATGGGTAACTTTTTTTTACAAGACTATTTACGTATTTTTTCCTTTCTTTACTCAAATGCTACCGAAATAATTTTACAATTGCCACAAACTCTTTTTAATGACAAAAAAAAGCATTCATAATGTAACTTTTTATGAAAGAAAATTTAATGAAAAGAGGAGGATTAAAATTGTACGTTTATAAAAATTTTCAAATGAGTAAGTACATTCCTTCTCATAAGATAACTCCCCCTCCCCCTCCCACCGTTTCCAAGGGCAATTTTATTATTCGGTTCGTCTACGGATTTCGAAAATGGGTAGTGCAAACTGTTCACGGTATTAGTTTATACAAATAAATGAGATGATCTTGGATGCTGCGAAAAATTATAAATCTATCAGAATGCCGCAAATCGGAAAAGTTTCGGAATTCGCTTAAAAACGGACATCATTTCAAAGAATCCTCATTAGAAAAATAACAATAGTTCACAAAAAATCCCTTTAGTTTTAGTTCTCAATAAATGTTCACACTCATCACTAAAAAATATTTTTTGAACAAAGAAATTTCCAAAATTACGTTAACAGTTCATAAAGATCCGTATCATCCCAACGTCAACAGTTTATACACTGCCAGCAAAATTTCAAAATGCGCAGTAGAAACAGTTACATTATTTTATTTGACAACACAAATAAATGTAAAATAGTAACATAACAGAAAAAGTGGAAAAATTAAATACCACTACATTTTTCAATCATCTGATTAAAAAAGTAAAATAAAACACTGCTCTGAGCTTTAACAATTTATATTTTGCGCTAGCCAATAAGTCTCAAAACTCTCTGAAAGCAGTTATAACACTTGTTCCAATGACTCCGAATAAATTTCAACTTTTTCGGAAAAACATATATTTCTACTAACACATGTGACTAGTTTTTCACCTGCAACTTAATAAAATAATACAAATTGTCGTTATAATTAGTATTTCCGTCAGGGGCGTACTCAAAGATTCGTTTTGGGGGGATGCGTAATATCATAATTATGTTTGAAAAAGCAATTTTTTGACTTCATTCATAGTTAAAAAAATATACATATACGGTAGAAAGACTAGTATGGGCGATTCTCTATAAACTGGTAATTGGCTGTCCGGACTGAGTATTTTAAAAATAATAAAGTGTAATAAAGTAATTATCGCTCTTAATACAACTAAAGCATTCATACTTTTTGACCCAATTGTATATGGAATGATAACAATTTATTTTTTTTTCTAGAAATTATCTAAGCGCCAAAAACACAGTCCCTTGGCTGTCCCAATCCCATAGTTTAACTGTTAAAGGTAGCATTTCAAAAAACCTAATAACACTACATAAATTTGACAATTAATATCCAAAAATAGAATAATGCAACTATATTTTTCTTACGAAATATGATCTAATTACGTATTTCTAAAACTTAATATTGTCATGTAAGTTCTGTCCGGAGTTTTTTCAAACAGTCCCCTGCCTGCAACCAATTCAAAGCTTCAATAGAAAAAATCCGTTACTCTTGCAAATGGTTTTTGGCATGAAGTTTAAAGTAATTAGTGTGAATTTGCCGAAATCGCCGAGAACGGTGTTGAAACGCTACTTTGCTTAGTTTGAGAGCCACATTTGTGATAAAAGTATGCATCAGGATCGTTGCGAAAACAGTCCTCTGGGAAGTGATTTTATTAATGTCAATTAATTTAATTATCAAACATATTAGTTATTATGTCCACGATTTGTGCCTAAATTTATAGGTAGTCTCGTTACTAATTATGTTCCAATAGTTTTACAGATATTACGCAACAAAGAGCAAAAACACAGTCCCCTGCCTAGTTATACTAGGCGGGGGACTTACCTCCTATGAAAATTTATCAGAAAACCACAAACTTCAATTGGCCCTCTATCAAACCAAACTAATAGATTCACTTTCTGAGCAATAGTATTATAATTATACGAACATTTCAAAAAACCATGCCCGGACAGATTTCGTGTGAAAAATGACGAGTTTACAGAGAATCGCCCGTATACGAATCCCCCCCCCCCCACATTTTTTTGAATAACTCAAATTTTTTGATAAAATGAAAAAAAAATGAGTTTTGGCATCTTAAATTCAAATTATGTTTCTCGCAATGACGAATTTAGATAGGTGTGTGTGTGTGTGTGCTAGTGTAGACGTGTTGGCGTGTATAGACTTGTTTGTGTGTGTTTAACAGACAGTTAAAAAAATATTCACGATAATAGCAAATTTTTTTTATTTTGTGGGAGAACCTTTGTGGCTCTTCTTAAGGTTCGTTGGGGGGGGGGGGTCAAATGAAAAAAAGTGCCTCAACCCAGGAATGAACACTGAACAGCCTCTTTACCGGTCAACATACACTGCATTTCTAGTCTTTTGGTATCTGGCAACGTACCAATGGAAGTTACTAGTGTCAAAATCAAAAATACATGTATTTTAGAAAAAAAAAATTTAAAAAAATATATGTAATTTTAATTTTGAATAAATATCTCAGAAACCCATCCCAAACCGGTAAATCCAAGTAAATTGGAACGTTAACGTACGTGGTTTCTGGGATGCTAAATGCTTTGTGTGTATGTGAGTGCGTGGGAGGGCGGTCCTGTGTGTGAGTGCAGGACATGGGCACCTACCCGAAGGAGCAGATGCCCGTGGACGTTACAGGAGGTGGAGCACCAGGGTCCTAGGAGGTGAACCACCAAGACGCACCCTGTGCCAGACTTCGAGTCCAATCTGAAAAAGGGGCTATACTATATCTGAGGTTCAAAATGGAAATAAATAGAAATTTGTCATTGCTCAAAAACGCTTTAGAGCATGTTTCTTAGAGGAATTGGCGCTAATAACTTCCTTTTGTACGTTTACAGAAATCAAATGACTAGAAAACGCAATGTTTGTCCACTGGTAAGAGAGGCTGTTTAAGTTCAAGAACCACAAATGTGCTCCCAAGTTAAGAAAAATATTTATTATCATCTAAAATGTTTTTTTTTTCCTTCAATTTTTTTTAAACTGCTATGTGCCAAATGCTACAATTTTTAACGACGTTATGAAGTTTTGAAAAATAAATTTCGCTTATATGTATGTCCGTTCACTGTTCTGTCTAACGTTTTCTATGTAGCAAAGCCCAGAGATTGAATTTGTACATGAAGTTGGAAACTTTTCAAAAGTAAGTATCATTTAAAAAAAATAAAAATACCATAAAAGCAAAAATTCACATTAATCAAAATCGGGGACATCGTCATTACAAAATTGACTTAAATCATTTAATAATTGGAAAAACAATAGTAGTATAAAAGGCAGTTGAAAAGAGGCGAGTACATCGGAATGAAAAATTCTGTACTTATTAGTTCTGCGAAGTTATATTTTTTCTCCGTTTATGTTTTTTTTTTTTTTTTCCGGAAATTTTTGTCACTTACAGATATATAAGAATTAAAAAAATTCTTATGGTTGTTCCAGCATCCCTCAACATGTATGCAGTTCTAGATATCTGACTTCAGGGAGCCGAATAATGGTATGTCAGTAATGTTGTAGAAAACGAAAATTTCGATTTTATTGCGATAACTGTTATTAAATTAAACAACTTGTTTTCCAAAATCAAACTCTAAACTATTTTTAATAGCCCTGCTAATATGAAGTGGCTTCATAGGGTTAGTTAAAATACTCTCTTAATAGCTAGTAAGAGGAATTAAGAAAATATATTTTAACGTCCTTGTCAAAAGTTGAAAGTTAAGTATAATTTTCGTTGTCTTTGCAACAAATCTAATGAATAATATTTTTTTAAGTAAAAAAAATATTAATAATAATCACAAATAGAGAGGGAGAGAGAAATTGAATGTGTTTTTAAAATGCTGTAAAGTACTGAAAAATGGAATTTTCGGACACAGTAAAAGCAACATTTTTTAAAAGATCTTTAATTTGAGACACTTTTATATATAATTTAGGATTTTGAGTGTTATTTAAAAGAAAAATATAACTCTTCAAACTGTGCGAACTGTTGCTCCAATAACAAAAGAAAAAATTCTAATCCTCAAAGCACTTTCCAACATAGTGTAACGAGTCCGTAGCACCTTCAACTTTCGTAAATGAGCATTCCAATCTTGAGGAAGTAACTATAAATTTATTTACAAGTATGTACACTATTTACAATAGGAGCAGGAAACAATTGCTAAGCATCCAGCAATTAGGTAGCAAACAGTACACTGTACTCTCAACAGTAACTCAGCACCTCGTATCTAACGTGAATTAAGAAATTACAAAAGCAAAACAAACATTCGCCCAAGCCAATAGCGAATAAAACGAGTCACCAGAAATCAAATCTGAAAACAACTAACTGACTGTGTTCAAGGCCAGCTATTTATACTCGAGAACGAAGTTTCGACAATATTCTAGCAAAATCCCGTTCATTCATAACTTCCATAATCCATTCAAGAAATTTCTATAAAAAGAAAAAAAAAACACACTCAGCGCGTAAATGTCTTCATGCTTATCAAATGTAGGGCAAGTATAAAAACTACAAAACGTTACAGGGCCGGTATACAAGTGATAAAGGTGATATCTTCAGATACTTTTGCAACATGACGCCAGATAAAACCAAAATTAATGAAAATGATGCAAGGCAGAAAAAACAACAATTATTTACAAGATTTGTAACAATAGGGCCCAAAATTTAAAAGATTAAAAAAAAATGTATTTTGTTTATTTATTCATTCATTTTACTTATTTTTATTACTTTTTATATTTTTTTTTTCAATTTTATTATTATTTTTTTTTATTACTTTTTTTTTTTTTTTGTAAAGGAAGAAAGAAATTAACCTCAATAAGTTAAAGATTATTTTCAGAAAATCCGAAAAAAAAATCAGGATTACTTTTTTAACAAAAGAAAAGCATTAAAAGCAAACTGCTAAAAAACCTCAAAAGTTGAGCAGCAACACTTAAAAGCTAGTCGATATCTTAGAATAATGTCTTGTTATCCAAATCCTATCCTCACGTAAAATATAATTATTTATGTGTCAATTAAAAGAAACGATAAACAGTTAACAAAAGGAAAGGATGGCCAGGAATCTCTGAATCGCTTTCAGTTTTCTTCCATGTCTTTTCACTTTAAAATAAAAAAGTAACACCATTCGGTCCCAAAGTTTAAAAATCTTACCATTTGCTACAAATTTCAGTTTTATTGCAAATTCATTAATTTCTTAAAATATTCGAAATGTCTCACATTTAGAATTGTTTTATTATGTGCTGCAGAGTATTTCTTTCTTTCTCAAGGAAAATAGTTTATCTGTTTAAAAACCATATTTCCTCAGCAGCTCTTAGGAAAATTACCCGCTTACTCACAAAATATGCTTCAGTGTTATGCTGAAGCATTCTAACTGGATCTCAAATTTTTACTTAGTCTGAGAGAATTACTTACAGAATAAAGAGGTGTTTTCTGAGTCTCTCTTTCTCCTCCAATAAGGCTTGAGCAAGTTGCATTTTTGCATCACCCTCACATCTCCTTCCGCTTCAGCCGCGTGTTCGGAGGATGCGGATCCTTGTGGGATGGATTACACCTCAGCATCAATGGTACAGCAGCGCCATCTTTGAACGAGAGGAAGAAGTATTTACGTTCAAATACCGGAGTAAGGATTAGAATTTTTTTCAAGGTCGAATGAAACTAAAGAAAATCTGCAAAAAAAAAAAAAATTTGAATTATTTTATCAAATAACTAGGGAACGTACGTTATGAAATAAAAATGTTTCGAGTTGCAAAGCAAGCAGTTTTTATTTAAATTGAACCTAAATCGTTAATGGGGTAAAGTGAAATAGTTAAGATAACATAAATGTTTCAAAATGAACAAATTGGAAAGCTGTTCTGAAAATCATGTACATAAAGAAGGAATAATGTGTTTTGGAATACATCTATCGTTGAAATGTTACTTTTAATTTTTGACAGTTATTTTGCGCCTTCAAAAAAAAGGTGCAAAATTTTCACCTGAAAAAAAACGGTACAAAGTGAAAAAGACAATATTTTTGTGTTGAAACAATTTCTGTTGAATGAGTTACAGTAATTTTCATAAAATGAATGAATCATTCATCAAAATAAACGAATAAATAAATAAACAAATAAATGAATTAATTAATATATGAGAAAAAGAAATGAGTGAATAAGATAGGGAATGAATAACAAAAAAGTGAATGCATGAATAATAAAGTACATTTATAAGTAAAAGATTGTGAATAAATTAATAACTGAAGAAATGCGTACGTGATTTAGCAAATAAATGCATAAGTAAACGAAATCATTTATCTCACTTTGCCCCGCGTGTACTCGACAAATCACATTGAACATTTTAAATAAAAACAAACATACTATAAATTAAATAAAGACTGCACTGGACATCAGTAAATATCAATCAATAGGTAAAATGATAGTTACAAAAATGTTATTTTACAAAACTAGAAATATTTTTGATAAACCACAAGAGTATTACAATAAAGGTATCAAATTTTGAAAATGCCCCGTACAATTTTTTTCGTTGATCTTTGGAACTATTTATTTTTTGACAGGAATAAACTATATGTCTAGGAACTTAGTTAAAATATTGCTTGATAGGTGGCACTGCAAACTGAAAATATTTTACCATTTCACTTTGCCCCGCTATTTCACTTTGCCCCACATTCCCCTACTTCTCCTCGGCTAAAGCACTAAATATTCAAGTAATTATGTAATTTCATAATTCACACATATTTCTAAGAAATTCTTGAAAAAAAAATTCAAATAGTGTATTGCATTTTAATTTACAAAGATGTTCTTGAGTCAATGAAAAATATTCCAACTAAAATGAACAATTTAATTCCTGATTCAAAGCAAAAATTATCTTCGTAATGGCAATTTCTAATTCTTATTATCAATTTATATTTTTTTATAAGTATCAAGTACTCAAATGCAATATTTTTAACTAAAAACCGTAACTTTTCAGGACGTCTAAACAAGTCTGACAAGTAAAATATCCAGGTATACATGACCTCTGGATTTAACAGTTTTATACACTCTCAATTTTACTATTTATCTGACCAGAGGTCAAAACTTGACAAGAAAATCGGAGAGATTATTGGTTAAATTTTAGGGATGAGGGATATGGTTCGTTTCATAGTTTTATGTGGTCGAAAAAAGGATATTTGCCCATCCGAAGTCACATTTGAATTCTCGGTTACAAAGAATGACCAACAATTTTTAATTTCAAGTTGGCATTCATTCAAAAAATTGATCTTTATGAAACAAGAGGTTGATGGTAAAAACAATATTTCGCATTCTTCATCTCCTAAAATCGCCACAAACTGCACAAGTAATCATTTCTACCACACACAGTATTGAAGCAAACTTCACCAAATTTTGGCTTTATTACTGAAAGTTGTGCTATCAGGCAATACTGAGTATAAGCCATAGTTGCAATTAATACAAGAATTTAATTCTCGTTGTAATTCTCGATTGCAAAGAATAATCAGCAATTTTCATTTCTAATTCCCATTATTCAAAACATTATTTTTCACGAAAGTAGGTGTTAAAAGCATATA
This sequence comes from Uloborus plumipes, assembly GCA_038373865.1. Classification (NCBI taxonomy): domain Eukaryota; kingdom Metazoa; phylum Arthropoda; class Arachnida; order Araneae; family Uloboridae; genus Uloborus; species Uloborus plumipes. The sequence goes on from JAXGGA010000392.1 coordinate 99,918, forward strand.
ACTTTACTTCAGTCTATTGCTTTATCTTCTGAAACCACCACAAATTGCACGAAAAGCAACCCCTCTAAAGATTAGATCTAACAGCAGGATATCGGTCCTGGCAAACAGAGCCAAGTAAGATATAAATATAATTAATTCAGGAAATTAATTAGCAGTTTTCATTGCAAATTCACATTATTCAAGACATTAATTTCCATGAAATCAGAGTTTGCTGTTGAAAGCATTACTTTACTTTATCTCCACGGAGCCACCACAAACTGCATGATTTATGATTTCCAAAACAGCATTGAAGAAAACCCCTCTAAATTTCAGACTTAACAACAGGAAATGTGTACGGTCAGACAATACTGAGCACGAGCCATAAATGTAATTAATTGAGGAATTCCACTCCCGTTGTAATTCTCGCGGATCGTTGGAAACTGACCATATTGATCCATTTGCAGAAAAGATTTCAACCCATCCCCTCTCGCAGAAGCCTCGGTGGAAGTTTCATCCAATGACATCTGAGCGACAAAGAGCAGAGCTCATTGAAACACACACACACACGTGGGCATTAGCCCTGTTCCTCGACGGGGTCTTACTAATTGCAAATTGAGTGGTTCCAGCATCAGGCCTCCACTCGGAGGGGCGGGGGACTAGAGGGCCCTCCAAATGCTGGCGAAACAGAGAGGCCGAATAATGCGTTCGATTAGCGAAATATCTAGGGCCCTTAGCGGTCGGCTGATTTCGAATCTATTCGCGCCGGTGTGTGTATAACCCCCCGTGACACACACGAATTGTTTATACGTCCGTTCCGTCTCGTTCCGAATGCATGGGACAAGCCTCTGGACTCGTCTGCAGTTAATACTGCACCGAGTGGTTTGGGAGGAAGAGTGGGCTATGGTGTGTGGACTCTTTTCCAGCACTCGGGCTCTGGAAATTCTCTGAATGTAATTAAAAATGACCATCGGAGTAGATTGGATGGGATTTGACTCGAAAGCTAATATTGCTACGAAATCTCGTTATTGAAATGGAGATATGAATTCTTCTTTGGAGAACATGCGCGTTTTGACTATGTTGTTTCGATTTAAGTGAATGAGATGACTTTAAGCATGCAAAATTCTAGTTAAATATTCAGTTTAATCATGCAATAGGATTGTGAAACAGTACTAGGTTAAATCAAGAAAAGCAAAATTTGGTTTATGTCTAGAAACATAAGATGCAATAGGATTGTGAAACAGTACTAGGTTAAATCAAGAAAAGCAAAATTTGGTTTATGTCTAGAAACATTGAAAAATGTGTAAAATAAACATGCTTTGGAGAGTTAGTTGCTTCAAACAATAAATGTTTTCAAGAGCAGTACTCTTTTTGTAAACAGTTTTTATTGCCAAGTTTTTTTGTTTTTTTTTTCTATCTGCAATGCAAACTGAGTGTATGAGATTGAGCGAACCATGTTTTCTATGGTTTTTATCTTAATGTGAGTTCCTCAATAAGTTTAGAAATAGTTTTTCAAACAATGATGGATCAATCTCAAGCTTAATGTACGTAATAAAATTTAGACTTGAACCGCAAAATCTTGAATGAAACTTCTAGTAACAGTAAAAATAATGTTGACTTGTATATTTGAGTTAGATTCTCAGCTGCTTTAGACCCACGGAGCTGTAGAAACTTGAAGAAAAAATTCACGGACAAATGAGTTTATTTTATTTTGCTAATGGGTACTACAAAACTGATACATAAGTTGATTGTAAAATGTTTACAATATAAAGTAAAAGCTAAATAATGATTACAATTGGTATACTTAAGTAGACAGAGCTTTGAGGAAAAGCATAGAAAGTTATGAAGCGTAATTTCAAAGTTAATATAAAAATTTGAACGCAATGTTCTTGTGATTTTTTGAGTAAGGAACGTTTTCTAGAGTGGACAAGTAACAATTTCTGATAGTCACTGAAATATTCCAGCGAGCATGTGCTGGTTAGCCACAGACCAACTGGGTGTGAATCACTGTGTAATATTAGTTGAAGACTTTTAACGATGCTTCGAATTTATCGAATGAATCCATTTAAAAACATTTTTGATAAACAATTATTTCACTCTGCTCTAATACCTCATTTACCTGCCCTCAAAGCAAGGAATATTTTCAACTACTTTATAATTTTAAATTAATAATGCATTAAAATCTCTCCCTATTTTTTTTCCTACATCCATTTCTTTGCAATAAAGAAAGAAGAATCTTAAAACTCCCAAACAGGATTTACTCTAATTTCCAATACAAATCTGTATTTCCAGACTATTCCTTCAATCAAAAAATACCTTTTCAGTGGTTGTTTAAGGACATTTTTTTGGCAGTACAATAATAACAAACGTGGTGACATGGTAAGCTAAAGGTATGAGATTACAACATCCGCATTATACTTCTTGAAATTCAGCGGAAACGAAAATTCATGATAACTGCAAAGCTCTTATCTTCGTAGTATAATATTATTTGGCATTAAACTTCAGAGCAGGTTTAGACTTTACCTCATTCATGTTCATTGTAATACCGATGACTTTTCGCAACTAATTTCATATCTTCACTCTTCTCTGGCAATATCTGGCAGCATGAATCAGTCCAAGACATGACTCTTGCCATTCTTCCTCGAGGTTAACCAACTAATAGTGCGGACCGCGATCAGTTTATTGACACACAACTTAAAGCTTGGGCGGGAGATGACACCTTGGTGGATCAGGGAGTAGTAAGCCGGAGGATGGTAAACGAATGGTTGCGGAAATTGACCCTTTAGAGTGCTCGAACCTGGAGGATGGGGAGGGGGGGTATGCGCTCAAATCACGGAACTCTCTGTGTTTTCCTGTGACTCAGCACTTTCAATCAGGCCGGATATATGTTGGACAAGGAAGTCGGTGTCAGCTCTCAGTATGCTGGAGGAAATTTGCAATGGTAAAAGAAAATGGAAGCATCAGACATGAAAATATTTGAAGCTAGTGTCGGCTTCGGTGAGTTTAATTGAAATGAAGGAGTTTAGAGATACGCAATGAGATTGGTTTTGTTTTACCGGTAGCGTTATTTAATTCTGATTCGGAAGATAGTACCTCAAAATATTAAAGTAGCTTTTCAAATTATCTATTTGTTGAAACATTTTCTCTTCTTGGGAATAATTGCAATTTTGCATTACTATGAATCAATCCATCGACGCACTCAAAGGGAAGAATTTTAGGTGTTAAAGCCCTCCATTGGGTGAAAAACAGCAAAATCGAAATAATATAATTCTATTTCAAAGTTTGCCGCGCAAGTACAGTTGTCGAAAATTCGTCTCTAAAATGTTCCTGCAATTGACATTTTTATCCTCTTTACTGATCAAAATCATATTTTAGAAAACTATTGGCATAAGAATAGCAGATGGGTCCGACACAGCACTATTATTTATTAATAAGCATCTCTTGCAGATGCTTTCTGACATTACACAAGACAGTAGAATGATGCTAGAATCAAGTTGCTTAGTATGTTTCGTACTATAAATTGCATCTTCAATAAATTCTGCATTTTTTTTTTTTTTTTCAAGTTTATCAAGTTATATACTTGCGGTTGGAAATTGCTCTCAAAATATATAAAATTGTATCTGCCTTTCTATAACACACATTTTATGTATATATATATATATATTTCTCAATTTCAGTATTTTCCCCACAAATGGAAATCCATAACTTTTATTTCGCTATAATGTTCTTCTCTCTTTTCAGCACTAAAAAATAGTGTAACCTGAATCATAAGCTCAGTTGACGAAGTTTGTGCCATTTCTCTGATGATATAATAGTAAACATAAAATAAACTACCTTAAAAAAGTACACCAAGAACCCTCTAAAAGAAGAGAAATTAAATAAAAAATAAAGAAAACTTTTGAAGCCTATTGAGTGTTAAAAGAACCTATTTTAATCTGTGAAAATTCCACAACATTGAACAAAAATACAAGGAACCCCAGATTTCTCACAGCTTATGTTTTTTACACACAGCTTTATATATAAGTTTTCTCTTCGAATAATTATCAAGACGAATCAGGAAAAACTATAAATAAAACGAAGAAACCAAAAACGCTGAAAATCAAATGCGTTTTCAACTTTGAGCCTTTGCTTCTTGGTTTCCGGAAGCAAATCATTCATCTTGAATTTCACGATAAGAATGATTCCTCAACTCTTAGCTTCATGCCTTTCTTTTTTTCTTTTTTTTTTTTTTTGATATTTCTTTTTAATTACAAGTTATCATTATTATTTTAACGGTTGTAAAATATTGCAGTACAAATACAACTTTCACAGGACGTTTTTTGAAGATGAATTGTTTTTGGTAAATAAAAGTGTAATTTCTCGATAATCATGCATATCATTAGTTTTTACGTAACTTTTTGTTTTCATATTAGTCATATCTTTTGTAATTCGCTAATTTTAACAGAAAATCTTTTTAAAATTTAGTTTTTAGAATAGTTTTGTATCTATATCGGAAAACATCATAACAAAAATATGAAGTTGTTGAAGATCGATGAAGAAAATTGTAGGAGAAAAATATTTACTTACCTAAACGAGCAAAACAATCTAAATGCACTAAGTATGTAATTTACTGACTTCAACTTTTGATTTTTAAGGAAAAAATGTAATAAATAAAAGTAAAATGTTTGCTGTAGAAAAGGAAGAAAGAAAGAAACAAGAAGAAATAACGCAATTAATATAACAGCTAAATTTTTCTAAAAGTTTTAGTAAATCTGGATAATACAGAATCCGTCCAAAACATTACTCATGAAGTTAGTGTATGTTGCGCCATCTTGTGGCATCGATAAGAAATATTAGAATTTGGCTAGTTAGGTCATTATTAATGATCGCAGTTCAAATGAATAACTTGCTGGTAATCATTTGAATGCCTTTTAATGGTAAATTGGTAAAGAAAAGGGGTCCCCAACTGTGGAATCGCGGTCTAGATCCGGATTGCAGTACTATCTCTTTCGTTTCCTCTTTCTTTTTTTTTTTTTTTTTTGTGTCACACAGTGAACACAGGACCGGTTTTTACTTTTTGCGGACATTAACTAAAAAGTGAAATTCAAATTCTATTGAAGTAAATGAATGTTAAATAACAGTAGGAAAAAAAACTAAATATAAATTCAATTTAAATATCCGACTCCCCCGTTTTAAGCAGTGTTTCTTTGCCGCAAAAAGTTTTAGAAAAAAAAAAAAAAGCTTCGTGCATGATAAAATTATTACTAAAAGCAAAATTAAACGACTAATTCATGGAGGAATGTATGTCTGTCGGTCGGTATATTCCCACCCTCTCCTTCTAGTTTGAGGGATTCAAACGAAGCATTTTAATTCGAGAAATCTTTCTTCCATATTTTCAAAACATAATTGCAGCACTCAGACCGACACTACATCTCTACCGACAATATGTTATTTTTTTTTTAAAATTATGAATTATTTCTTTATGTGAAAAGGAATGTAATATATTTATTTATATCCGCGTAACATGTATGACGTGTTTTGAATAAATTTCGTTACTTTCGGTATATAGATTTTAAAAAGTTTTTCATTTTTGAAATTATTAAATCTATTCGTAATCGCATTTAAATGTTTGGTAGCAAAACACTTACGAGCTATAAAAACATATATGAAAAGCTTTGATTATCTTCAGCGCAAGAAAATATTATAATACTTGTTAAAAACTTTAGAAACAAACGTAGATCAAAGGTGGCCAAAATTTAAGTATCATTGGATTATGAGATGCGATTAACATTAAATTCAATCTAGTGTCTAATGCAAATTTTACACATGCTTATAAGTAGATATAAACGAAGACACCACCAGCAGAAGCAAAGAAATGAGCTCTGTAGTCATAAGCACCGAGTTCGTATATGTATGACAAGTGTTAAATTCCACATATTGGCCTGGTGAGATCGGAGAGTTTGCTGTGTTGACAATCGCTGTGTTAATTAAAACCATCCCCTCACTAGGTCAATATGTGTTTAGTGATCAGTACGCCTTTGTTTGCTCAAACAGCAAAAGCTCCACCCCCTCAAATCTGGGAACATTGTACATTCGCTTATAGAGGAGAATTAAATTGAAGAAGCACGTTTGTGTCAAGCTGTGATTGTTTGTTGCTAAGATAGCATGAAAGAAATTTTATTCTCGTACAAGGGTATTAAAACTTTTTCTCTTTCTTTCTTTTTTTATTTATTTGAGAAATCGAGAAGATTGTGTATTGAATTCACTTTGATCTCAGACTGCGTAATGAGTTAACTTTTGACTATAAGAAAGAGATAACTTAACTAAAAAGTAAATAAACTCTTAGAACAGCATGACTCTTTTCAATGAATTTGCATATATCATATATCATAAACTAATAACCATACCACCTTGGTCTTTGTCTCAAAAATCACCTTAAATTTAGCCCCGTTTTTTTTTTTTTTTTTTTTTTTTTGTATACATAAATTTTTTTAAATTCTCACAGGAACTTGAAGGATTAAAAATAAATAGATATCTTTCAAACTTTAAGCCCAAAGAAAAAGATGCTATTTCTTTCCGTCAGTATATCAAAGATAAACCTTCGTCTAAAATATTTTTTCTTGATAAAATTATCTGATAATACATGATACAAGTTTTATTTTTTATTTCGAGTCCAAACTAGTACTTCTGGATGAAAATTACCGCACATTTTTTGCGTAAAGAGTAAAAGTTGAGCTAACAACAGTTGAAAATAATGCGCAAACCGTGACATAACTATTCCAAGAAACTATATCTAATCTGCAGTGGAGCGCTTCCATAAGTGCAAAAACAGTCACACGTGATAGAAAAGAATGAAGAATGTTCGCCCACACTTTGAAATTGCTGTCTGCTGTAGTTTTTCTGAAGAAAGATTCAAAAATTGATCTACTCAAAGATTGATAATTCATTTTATTCCTCGTACACTAATAGTAATTTTTTATTATAATAACTATTGTAGTACTAAAACTGACAATTTGATGAGCAACAACTTTCGAAACGGTTGAACAACAGAATTTCGAAAATCACGTTCAGCAAAACAAAGCCAACTTTTAACCTCAAAACAATAGACAAGTAATACAAACATATTGAAAGGAAAATCTTTCTCGGAAACATCAAAATCTGCAATACTTGGAGCCTTTAGGAGAGACAGAAAAAAAGCAATCTGTGTAACAGCAACATATCGTGAAAGAAGCAACTTTAATTTCGCACACCTTTGTCACCATTGAATTGGCACGTACACACCGCTTCAAGCACCCGTGCAAAAGTAGCAGTAAAAATAAATCCGTCCCCCTCCACGTAATATGAAACACTTCCCACTGTTTGTGAAACTCTCTGTTCTTTTTTATTGGCTTTCAAACCCACGCTTATTAAACTAGGAGCCGAGTAGGCAAACAGATGTCTTTCGCGCTCACACACACCCCGGAATATTTGCTCCGAGCTGATAGACCGAAATAAGCTTTCTCGATGCTGTTATTAAAAAGTCGGCGGTAGCGAAAAATGCTGGCAAAAAATTTGCTTACCCAAGCAAGGGAAAATAGGCCTGAAACCTTGTGGTGACAAATATGTTTTGCAAGCGGGTTTTCCAAATTTGGACAAATCGGATTTTTTGCCCTCATTCCTGAGTACTAAGGACAAACATTTGTTTCTCGAGATAAGAAAGTTTGTTATACTGTAAGGAATGAAACTTAAATAATGTATAAAAGACATTTTGTTTGCACGAAGGGGAGGGTGTTGTGATCTTCATGCTTAAGATTTGTAAACAGCAAAAAACTCACTCTTGCCAAGGGGAAAATTAAAACTCTCAAAAAACTAATGAGCAATTCTAACTGAAGCAATTATAATCAATGACACGACAGCTCATGATGTGGGAATAAGACTTCATTTTTCCCCTCTTGTTGTTTGAAATTTTCTAATTACTGATATTTCCTGTTTAAAAGATGTAACAATTTTAGTTTTGGTTTACCACGAGTTCTACGCCAAGGTAATAAACGACTAAAAATAACTAAGGAATGGGTGGCATTGCAAGGCTGCTGTCTAAAAAGGAACTTTGACCATCCTCCAAAGTATCTTATAACTATTATGATGGGCAGGGACGCATACAAGGAAGGGATGATGGGGGCGATCACCCCTCCCTTGAGAGACTCGCCACTGGTAAATTTTCAATAGTGAAGTCAAAAAAGGTATTTTAAAACTATCTTTGATGCTATCAGAAGATAATTTTAGGGTTCTCCTCAAGATGCGTTTCGCAATTGAAATCCAAAACATATGAGTTCAGCATTTCTAAACCAGGATATACAGTATAAGATAGGTAATAAAATCAATCGCCCCTCCCTTAAAACATCTCTAGATCCGCCCTTGATGATGGGTGTTTCTTGCTTTGCAAAGTGTTTTAATCAACATTTTGGAGAAAAATAACAGATAAGACTTGACTCAGTAAAAGTAGTTCGCTCAATCACAATGCTAAAAACTTTTATACTACGTCTTCTTGACTAACTTTTATGAATAAAGACATAACGCACTGAATATTCCACTTTATACGAACTAAGATACTTTTCGAGCTTCTCTGTTCTGGGAAAAACCAAACATAGTTTGACTGTAGCATACCTGAAAGCATTCAAAATGTTCACTTCGCTCTTCTAGATCAGGAAAGAGGGACTTGAAATGGAGGTGTGATTCAAAGCAGATTTAAACTTTAAACGTCCTTTGAATATGTAGTAGCAGGGATACTCTCAAAGAATTTTTACAAATCTTAGTGAAGATTCGTAATATGAATGCGCACTGCTTTTTCAGTCATCAAAACAAATAAAAATAACTTTAAAATAGATATATAATTTGGAAAAAAAAAGAGAAATTTACTGATTTGTTAAAATATTTTGTCAGTTTGACGAACCAAAGATCAGATATACTTTTGAGGCATTAAATATTTTCTGGTTTTCTGATAAAAGAAGAACCCTCACCTCTATGAATCGTGGTCCTGAGCAAAGGTGAACAGCACTGCGCGGTGTGGAACTTAAAGGTTGTTTTGAAACAGAATTATAACACCATAGAAATTGTCAAATTTTCTAGATGATATATCAGGATCAGCCTTAAATTAAGAAATATGCATCTTCTTGTCAACGTATAAGTGAAACATGATGTATCAACAATATGATGAGTTTTCGATAGCTCCAGCATACTTCTGTTTTTCTTAATATGCATATCATTTTGTATTTTGAGTTTATAATTAATACAATGGGATTTTGAAACTTCTTTGTGAGAAAGCCTCCGTTTGAAAATAAATTGATAGGTTCATAGTCTCTGTCATATTTGAATACTTATGTAAGAAACTCTGAACTGAGTAGTTGATTAAGAAAGATGCCCACACATACTTTCCTTGTATTCATAAAATCGCGATGATGTAACTGACGCTCTTTTTTTTTCCCCTTTGGAAAGACAACATATCCATGAAAGTAAACCATTCATGAGGTCAAAATTCAGTTTTTTTAAAGCGTCCTAAAACAAAACATTTCTAACATAAACATGCTCCCACAGCATTTTAAAAAAAAATTTGTTCAGGATATAAACAAACAAATAAGAAAATAAAATGAAATAAATAAAATAAAACAAAAACAGATCAAAATAAAAACTAAACTCTCCAAAGAAATTACGTGCCTTGAAATTTCTCAAAATCCCCGCTGATGGAGCACGAAGTAGTGTTTTGTATTCCAGATACGAGTTCGCAAGGTTTTCCACTTTACTTTAGAAAGCATTTCGAATTCGAGAAACACGTGTATTTCCTCCCGAAAAGTATTAGAAATCTCGATTCTACTTTGTACCAAGAGTGAGCAGTAGCAGGAGACGGCAAATTGGGGTAGTTTTGTACCGCTGTTCGGGGATAAGAGTATGGACGATCCATCTTTGTGGCTAAAACCACTTTCTATCCGCCCCGAGAATGCAATGCGTTGTTTTACCGGATTGGGGCTCTTGTGGTTTGTCTGGAATACAAATAGAAGTGCTGTCTGTCCGAACCCTTACACTGGGCATGGAGGAGAGTTGATTTATGGAACGTTTGTTGGGAAGAAGTACTCATAAATAAACTATTGTAAAACATTCCTTTATTTTGCAGTGGAATTATCTTTTGATTATCTTCGATTATATGAATAGTCATTAATAAAACAAGTTTTATAAAAGTACAAAAGAAACGTGTACTGTTGCAAACACAGAATTAAAGGGAGTTTGTGACATTGCTATACAGTTATGCAAATTATTCACTTTCTGTTCTCGGGAATAAATGCATAAATTGATTTATGAAACATTGTGTTGGAGATAAATGTGCAGTACATAAATATGTTTTTAAAAATAATTGTTCAATTTTCCTTCGGTACTATTCATTCCACACGAGGTATTGTAGTTTACAAAATACATTGGATGTAAAAACCTGAAACAAATCAAAAACATTCATATAGTACTACTTATTTTATTGCACACGTTTGAATTATTCAGTTACATTTAATTTCGCGGTAGTATTCATATCCCCTCAGCCATATGAGGCATTCTAGGCGGTATCAAAGAAATTAGCCCCGGAATGAGAAGGGGCTTAGAGCGTAATCGAAACCTATTTTTGTGAACCTGTTGACAGAAAGGGAAGGGGCGTGTTTGTTCTGCTTTCATAAAAGTATACTTATTGTACCTAATACATAAACTAATAGTAGTCATAGAAATTTTGCTTATATGACTATGATAAAATAAAATGAAATACGATAAAAATGAAGTATGCTGTAAAATGATGATAATGAAGGGTGGAAAATGAGAAGATTTTTTCCCTCATTCATGAAGTCTACCCATTTCTTTTATTTTTGTAACAAAACACTTCTCAAAATCTTTTAAAAGAATTATGCTTATTTAAAAATTTGCGAAAGGAATTTACACCCTTTATTTTTGTTATTTTGAGAAGAACTTTGCTTCAAAAACAAAAGCAGTTAGTTATCAGTGCTCTTGAAACAGAACAAAATTTTTCATCATTTTATATTGCTGCATCACGATCCATTTGAAGTATATCTGTTACATTCCTATTACTAAACAATTCACAATTTATCGTCAGCTTTATCAACTACGTCATAAGCCGCAACTTACAAATGTGAATACTTGAACCTATGCAGCCACCACAAAACTAAATACTGAAACTCTGTAGATTCTGATCCTGATATTCGACTTCAGCTATGAGCTATCAAAAATATCAACCCAATACGTTAAAACATTTCCAGCTAATACAACATCACTCGTCCGATAAATTAGGTAGTAAATTTTGAATTTTGATGGTTTCTTTAATTACTGATTTCTTTCTCATCAATTTTATTGTTGTACTCACGAACGTGCAAACGAAGTTAAGTGTGGTAAACGTCCTATCAAGTCTTTTCTTTTTAATAGTGGCGTAACCTCTAACTAGCAATGGTTACTTTGATTTTGTTCAATTAACTACAAACTACAAGGATCTATGCACTCTAATGACAGACATGGGTACCGTCAGAATCATACGTAGGGGTATTCACCAAAAAAAATGTTTAAAAAAATGGCAAAAAAAGTTTTACTAAAAAATTAGTAAATAAAAATAATTCCCCCCAAAAAAATCAAAGTTAACCACTAAAAAAACACCAAAAAAATTTTTTTTTTCTAAATAAAATAGAAAAAAAAATATTTTGTTTTCCCAAAAAAATATTTTTTCACAAAAAGCCAGGGGTGAAAGTGCACTCCTTTGCTCCACACCCTGCCGATGCCCATAATGAAAGGGGTAATCACTGAATATTCCTCTGTGAAAGGGGTCCACAGGCTATAAAGTTTTGTAAACGTTGCCCTAAATGACTGTGACAAAGCCTTCTCAAGCTGCTCGTCGACTCCCACGCCTGGACATGTGAACAGCCAAGCAGGTGAGTATAGGACCTCCTATCCCCCTGAAAAGAAAAGAAAAAGTAGAACGAAAAACGAGGCCCCATAAGGTCAGAATATCAGCCACAAGTCATTGGCTCATTACCTGCCTGCCAACAAAGGACCAGGGGCTTCCGGAGCAGCAAAACGCACGAAATCCGACACTTTCAAAAATTATAGAACTCGATGTCACCAATTGCCCTTTCTTCTGCTCTGTTTGATCGATGGTGTCTTCCCGCGACAAAACAGGAATTCCACCTGCCCTGGCAGTCTCAATGAAAGGGTGGAGGAGTTTAGTGGTTGTCTTTTATGATTAAATGATTCTAGTTTTTGAAAGTTTTTTTTTTTTAATATCATTTTTAACAGTGGCCGTCGGGGGTGTAGTTTCCTTTTGTAAGCGATCTTGTTTCACATGCTCTTGGACAAACCGACCACGCAGGAAGAAAAGGTTTTCTTTTTTTCTTTTTTTTTTTTTTTTTCGCTTTACTATGATCGGCGACAAATTTACGGGTCAAGGCAAGTTGTCAAAGAATGGGTAGATTTGCTGTTTCATTTGTACTGTGAGGGCATACTGGCACAACCCAGTTTATCAAATGTTCTAGATGATATCAGATACTACAATAAAGTTTTAGTTCACGTTGGTAAAAATAGTTAATTGCACTCATGCGGATGTGATAAAAATTTAATGAATGAAAAATCGCTAAAATTATTTTTACTAACTTAATATATGAAAGATCTTTTAAAGAAATTAATAAGATTAATCACGCTAGCTATGCTTGAAATTTCTTATTGATAGTAATTCATATTTGATTGAGAAAAAACTAGCTTTCCCTGGAATTTAAATTATCCTCAAAATTTATTTTTAAGTGCTCCTAAAGTTGAAAACGTAAATTGTTTGGTGCAAATAAAAATCCGCAATTAGTATCGTAATTCGTTTAGTTATTTCATGACAGTAATTTGAAGATAGAAAAACTACTCTTTATTATCATTATTTTTTAAAATACTTTTCCTTTTATATTTTTTAACACATAATTGTTCCCCAACCGAAATATCTAGTTTTAATTTAGTTAAAACTTGTTTTTCAGTAGTTTCTTTCATTTATATTTTACTTGTAGATAATTGCACAACACAATACCTGAACAGCTTTTTCTAAAAACTAGTTTTAACTTTACTTCATATTTTTTTCCATTGGCTTATATATTAAAAATATTTTCTAAAACTTAAATATTTGATTCTTTTTTGGTTCTATACATTTGCCACAATTATTTTTTCAGCTAACTATTTAATTTTTATTTTTTTAATATATAAATAGGTCTCAAATTTAACTTACTGAGTAGTTTCTGATAAAATAAACTAACCTATACTATAAAAGTTAAAATAGTTATGAACAGTTAAACAGTATTTGTTTTCTCCAGCGGTTTAAAGTTAAAAGCATTTTAGTATTTGTTGACTGTTAGTTTTGACCTTATTCCACGGTCTTATAAGCAGGATAACAGACATAAATGATGAAAAAATGGTTTAAAATTGACTGTGTTGCGGGGTTGGGGGATTAATACATTAAACACCCTGCTGATTAAACTCAAGCACTTATTACACCTCAAGGCACATATATACTTTTTAAAAATGCTAATTTCGTTCAGGATTTTTTTACAAACTTTTATTTGAAATTAAAAAAACAATGTAATCCTTCGTAAAAGAATGTCAAGCAATAGAAGATGTTACTCCATAATATGTACAATAAAATTGGCATAGAATAAATCAATTACTAGAATTGTCTTCTGCTGTTGAGGAGGGGGTCATAACAGTCCTTACATGTGTACATTTTTTTGAAATAGGGTTCAAAATACGAATGAAATTTTAAAATTATGTGGCAAAACCTCCAAAACACCTCTCGTTGCCAGCCTGAAAGGAAGCAATTAGAATTGTAAAGTTTTGCCAAAAAATACGTTACAAAAACATATAGAGTATAAAAAATAAATTAATACCTTTGTTGAGAAGATAACAAAAAGATAGTATTTTTTCCTTTTACTATTAGTGAATGTCCAAAATTACCATAATTATTTCCAAACTAAAAGCATCTACATAAAAGTCAAATTCATCATAAATCCACTACAAGTCAAACAACTTTTCATTACTTATATAAAAAAAGAATTGTAATTTTTACATATTTTTTAACAGTTCATAACAACAAGAATTGTTCTCATAGATTTGGTGAAATGTGGAAGAAATCATCGGTAATATCGTTACAAGTATTCAAAAACAAATTATTTGTTTAAAAAATGTGGTACTTTATTATAGTGAAAGGTAAGAGCTATGCTTCAAAACGAAAGAACAAATCTTGACCTCAAAAAATTAGAAGATATGCTTAACTAAAACCTTTTTCAGTCAATTTTAAAATCTCATTACGTTTACTATTTTGGGTATTAAAACAACCATTTGACCATCTAACTGAGCATCAGTTTTAAAATTCAAACTAATGCACTGTAAAAAATAAATGTTGTTTTTACAGTATAATACAGTTAATTTTATAGTAATAAACTGTAAAAATTGCTAATTTTACAGTAATGAACTGTAAAATTGCTACTTTTACAGTACTAAACTGAAAAATTGCCAATTTTGGCAGATTGTAAAATTGCTAACTTAACAGTTGATTACCGTGCATTTTACAGTTTTAAAGTGGAACCTCTGCTGCCAGTATTATGTTTTTGTTTTTATAGTATAATACAGATAAAATTTTACCTCAATAAACTGTAAAATTACTAACTTTACAATGAGAAACTAAAATTGCTAGTTTTACAGGTTATTTCTAAGCATTTTACAGTTTTTTATTGGAACATCGGCTGCCAGTATTGTACTGTAAAAACAACAGTTCCTTTTTTACAGTGGGAAAAACTAATCAATCAGAAGTATTATTCCAGCCTTAAGTCAAAGAAATCCACACGCTTTTTTTTTAGCTATGTATAACGTATACCGTCAATTTATAACAGTATTTTGACTCCCACGTCAAAGCAAGTCTTGTTTTTGACATGTCTTTACCGAAGCATAATGATCATTAGGATGGAAGAGCACCCCTGCACAAAGCTCATTGCACAAACCATGCCGAATCCTTTAACCTTCGTTAAAAAAGAGTCCCTCTGGTGGTAATTTCACGGCAATCCTTAACCCCGGCCCGTCTGTCGCAGCCCCTCCAGCCAGCGTGAGTCAGTGAGTGCAGGTCCCTCAGAGCGTGGATTCTCTAAAAACCACGAAATCTGCAGAAGATGGATCGCCAAGTGCTGTTGGCAATCATTCGAAAGCGTCCTTTCACTTGTTAACACCCATGAAAAATCGGATCACGTGCATGAGCGATCGGATGGCTTTAGAGAAACTTGTGACCCTCCTAACGCTTCTATACCAACTTTTTTATTTGGATTTCTCTGTGTTGTGCTTTTTCCTGTGTCCTCTCTCTTTTTGCGACCTCGGTTGAGTCCAGGGAAGATACGCCAAATGGAAAAAATAAAATTTGAGAAGTTGGTTTAATCTCTTCGCTCATTTTCATGTTTGAGTGCATCAAGTTGAGATTCAACTGATGTGAGCAAACATGCTCCTATACACGTAAATGGGCAATGATGTCATCATCATCAAACATTGGTAGCATATTTTCCCTTACTCATTAGTTTATGATTCAAAGTTTACTTCTGTAAAATTACTTTAAAAAAAAGAAAAAAAAACATAAGTATGCTCTGTGACGTTTAGTATTATGAAAATAGCAGTCTAACAAGATTAACCATAAACATTAGCGCTTTTTAAAAATTTTTAGAGCATGCCAAACGCCATTTTAAAAAAGTTTCATTTCTCTCATATTTCAAAAAGTATCCTAATTTCATTACTTGTTGCTGAACGTTCAGGAGACGTCAAGGAGATATCCCCCCCCCCCCATATAATTTAGTAGGGAAGTTCTTGTGGTCATTTGTTTGCACAAGTACAAGTTGATTCCTAATTTATGAGTGCTGACAAGATAACTTTGTTAAAATTTTCCATATTAAGAATGTGACATATCTTTCTAAAAACGATGTCGGTTTTTTTTTTTAAATAATTTGTCGTGTTTTTAATCTTTGTTTGTCTGTATACATATACATGTGTGCGTGTGTTCTCGTGCTATGAATAACAGCATGATTCGAAACAAAGTGTTATGCAGTTCTATTGCCTTAAAATACATTATAGCATAAAACCACAAAAATAGCAATTGTTTTGAAAACATCCTGTGAAAATAACGCCACCGATTTTTTTTTTTTCAAAGTGATTTGAAACCGTTTTAAATCACAACTCAGTAAAATCAAAGCTTGGGTAGGGCGATAATTTACACGTAACAGCGAACTGATGCACGTGTAAAAAAGTAATTCTTCTTAAAAGTAAAATCCAACTGCAGGATTGTAACAATTTTCTTTTTTCGTTTAGAGTCATAATGGCAAAATTGTTGAAAAAAAAATTGCAGTACTATAAATATGTTTTGAATTTTCACTTTGAGCAAACTATGGGTTCATGTACAGATTTTATTCAGCTAAAACTTTAGAACAAAAAAAAAGTTTCGATTGTGCGTAAAATTGTTTGGGAATTTTTTTTTTTTTTTTTTTTCATTTTTAAATTTTAGCCAGCCACAACAGAATAGATCGTGATCACGACAAAACAATTGCTGCATTCAAAACTTATCTTTTAGAGTTGCTCAATTATTTTTCTAGCAAGTCATTACTATCAATTAATGCTATGTAAAATAATGTAAAATAGTTTTGAACATTATGCGGGATAAACTCCATGTAAATTACTCGCACTCGAGTTGTCACTTTAGCAAAGAATTCTTATTCTAACTAGTGGCTATGCATAATATGACGCATTAAAAATATAATGCGCTCAAATGGACGCATTAATAAAGGCCTGCAAGCAAAACCTAGAAGAAAACTGATAATTTACTTTACTCATCTTTTTCTCCCTCCAGCAGAGGCACGTTTTTCATAAAGTATTTCTTTATGATTTATTTTACACCCAAAGCATTAACTTAATTGAAATCGGCACATTAAAAACGAATGTCATAAATGCGATAAGAGAAAATCAATCCTAAATAAGTAATTAATTGGTTTGATTGAACAAGGATCAGAGGCTCAGGTTTGATGTCTGACGAAATGAGCTTTAAATTATAATCAGAAGATCTCCCGTTTAAATTTCAGGAATAAAAGAAGTCGAAAATTTCTCTATATTTCTCTTTGTTTGGCATTTGATTAAACTTCATTCGAATTTTCTTCAAATTCTCCCTTGATTAAGATTAAATCAGTCAAATTAAGTTGCATTGAATACTAGGCCATGTTATTTAGTAAGTAAGAGTTTGCTCATTCATCTATATCTATACTAATAATATAAAGCTGAAGAGTTTGTTTGTTTAAACGCGCTAATCTCAGGAAGTACTGGCTCGAATGAAAAATTCGTTTTGTGTTGAATAGTCTATTTAATACTAAAGGCTTTAGGCCATATAACATTAAGCTATACACTGAAGTGACAAAAGTCATGGGATACCTCTTAATATCGTGTCGGCCCTCCTTTTGCCCGGCGAAGTGCAACAACTCGACGTGGCATGGACTCAACAAGTCGTTGGAAGTCTTCTGCAGGAATATTGAGCCATGCTGTCTCGATAGACGTCCATAATTGTGAAAGCGTTGATGGGGCAGGATTTTGGGCACGAACAGACCTCTCGATGGTGTCCCATAAATGCTCAATGGGATTCATGTCGGGCGATCTAGGTGGCCAAATCATTCGTTGGAATTGTCCAGAATTTTCTTCAAACCAATTGCGAACAGTTGTGGCCCGGTGACATGGCGCATTGTCATCCATAAAAATCCCATCGTTGTTTGGGTACATGAAGTCCATGAATGGCTGCAAGTGATCTCCAAGTAGCTGCACATAAGCATTTCCAGTCAATGTTCGGTCCAGTCGCACTAGAGGACCAAGTCCATGCCATGAAAAAACAGCCCACACCATTACGGAGCCACCACCAGCTTGAACAGTGCCTTGCTGACAGTTTGGGTCCATGGCTTCGTGGGGTCTGCGCCACACTCGAATCCTACCATCGGCTCTTACCAGCTGAAATCGTGACTCATCGGACCAGGCCACGGTTTTCCATTCATCTAGGGACCAACCGATATGCTCACGTGCCCACGAGAGTCGCTGCAAGCGATGTCGTTCTGTCAGTAAAGGCACTCGAGTCGGTCTTCTGCTGGAATAGCCCAAGAAATCCAAATTTCTCCGCACAGTTCTAGCAGACACGTCCATTGTACGTCCCACATTGATTTCTACGGTGATTTGACGCAGTGTTGCTTGTCTGTTGAATTTACGACTCTTTGCAGACGTCGCCGGTCTCGATCTTTAAGTGCAGGCGGTCGACCACTGCGCTGTCCATGGTGGGATGTTATGCCTGAAATTTCATACTCTCGGTACACTCTTGACACAGTGGATCTGGGAATGTTGAATTCTCTAACGATTTCCGAAATGGCATGACCCATGCGTCTAGCTCCAACTAACATTCCGCGTTCAAAGTCTGTTAATTCACGTCGTGCGGTCATCATCACGTTAAAACCTCTTCACATGAATAACTTGAACAGAAATGAAAGCTCTGTAAAAGCACTGCGCATTTATACCTGTTCTATGCGATGCTACTGCCATCTGAAAATTTGCATATTGCTATCCCATGACTTTTGTCACTTCAGTGTATGTAAGTAGCTATCATTATAGTTTAAAGATAATAATGGCCGAAAAGCACGAGCGGATTAGTTTCTACTCTTCTCGAGAGATGGCGTTCATTAAAAGTATTGTTTTGGCAACTGTGTGTAGAAGGCGCTGGCCGTAGCGAGCCGCAGCGGCGAATTTGTAGCTCTACCGAAAGCGGATGCGCGACTTGATATCGCTTTCATTTCTAAGGTAGCCCGTGTAACGACGGGCCACGCAGCCAGTATATTATGTAGTATTTATTTTCTATAAGCTCAATTTTTTAACGATTGATTGAAACAAATACTTTAAGCCCATTAAAAAATTACAAATTTTGAGAATTGTTGATTACATTGATTGAAAGTTTAGTTTAAGACATTAAAAATCGCAAGTATATATACAAACACATTCAGACACATATTCAAGTGTTATTGTAGTTATGTCAAATGGAAAGACGTTACAATGGTACAAGAGGAATAAAAACCTTGGATTTATCATATTCTCCTAAAACGGTACAGTAAAAGTATAAAACGTACTATGGACTGATTTATAAAAATGAGCTTCTTTTATGCTGTGAAATGCTTAAAGATCGAAAATTTCATCTTTCAACTATTGAAAAAAATCATCTTCTATTGCAGAAGAAATTTACAAAATAATGTTATAATACCATTACATGGCGAATCAGGCTATAACATAAAACCTAATGTCATTTTTACGTTTAGTTTGTGTCCAATGCATCGAGTGCAGGAAGAACCTTACTCCAAATCTATCCAAGCGTCAACACTACTGTGGGGAGTCAGTAGGAGTTTGGAGGCAAGTTGATCCGTTCCGGACACTCAGGTATTTGTTCCGCCATGGCGGGTCCCAATGGGAACTGGGGATAGATCACGGGACTTTGGTCCCTCTGGTGAACGGGTAATACAGTTCCTAGATAGATGGCTTTGACTTGTTTACTCAAATGTAAAGCACGTCAGGCTGGAATGGGCTGACCATGTACACTAAAAAATGAATGTTGTTTTTACAGTACAATACAGCTAATTTTGAGGTAAAAACTGTAAAAACTGCAAGTTTTGCAGTAATAAACTGTAAAATTGCCAATTTTAGTTTATGACCGTAAATTTTACAGTTGTAAACTGGAACCTCTGTTACTAGTATTATAGTGTTGTTTTATAGTATAACACTGCTAAATATTACGGCAACAAACTAAAATTTCTTACTTTACAGTAAGAAACTGTAAAATTGGTTATTTTACAGTTTTTTACTGTCCATTTAACTGTTTTAAACACTAACCTCTGCTGCCAGAATTATACTGTAAAAACAGCAGTTCACTTTTTGCGGTGTACACAAATTTAATTCCCTCGTGGTGACAATGCTTTAAAATGTGCAATAACCAGTTTATACGTTGATTTTTTTTGAAATAGCTTTTCCAGAAGAGAATATTTCTTTATTTCATACATAGTAATGTTATCCTAAAATTGAATAAAAATAAAATGCAAATCATGGTTATCGAAGTTGAACTTACAGAAAAGAAAGCAACATAATTGCTCAGAACTTTGCTTTTTCTACAAAAAAGGAAAAAACTGATGTGTGCCACTTGTAGGTCTATTAAATAACAGTTTAATAACTCAAAAAGATGTGTGTGTACTCATAAACAACAGTTTTAAGTTCTTTTTTTTTTTTCGATACATAACTTTTTAGATACTTCCCTATATTTATAAAATTATGGTAAACATAGAAAGCGACAATTTCAAATACAAAAAAAGCGATGTTTTCGTTATCATCCAAGAACTGAGATTGCATTAACAAAATCAAGCATACATAAAAGACAAAAATACTGCATAGTACAGTGGTTTAAGGCTACAGTAGACAAAAAAATTATTTTTTTCAATTATTGATCTATTTGTCTAAAACTTTGTGTGCTTGCATTATTGTATATTTACTGCATCTAAAAGCTTAAAAAAAGAAACAAATTGGTGCAAAAAAATGAATACTTTTTTTGAAATTTAACAAAATTTCCAAATGCTCCATGCGTCACATTTTTTTTTTTTTTCAAACTTTGAATTTCCACTTAATTTCTGATCATTAGGCATGATTGCGTAAATCTATGCATTACATGCAATTTTTTATGTGATAGTTCATAAAAGATTGCTGAAAATGAAAATTTATCACCAATTTTTTTTTTATTCTTTTAGATATAGTAAATATACAATACAAGCACACAAAGTTTTAGACACATAGATCAATAATGGAAAAAAATAATTTTTTTGTGTCCACTGTAGCCTTAAAGAAAACAAAAAGTATTAAAAATAATTACACACCTATTTTGACGCAAAACGACTTAAAGAAGACTTTTTCAAAGATCCATTTTGCTAATTTCAGCAATCAGCGTTAATTCTGTGAGAATCTTGTTGATATAGGCAAGATCGCTAAAATATCACCGGATTTGACATTTCCTTTCTGTTTCCAAATATTTGACCAGTTCTGGGCAGTATATCACTAAGTGGTCCGCAATTTATGACATTACTTCAGCGTGCTTGGATATATAACCCTTTAAAAACTGCTTTTGTCATAAACCATAAAAGGTGAGCATCTGAGTTGTGAAGAAACAGCAACTTTTTCTGTGGAAAAGGATGAACCGAAGCGCAAAAAGATTTCTAACCATTGCTACAATTAATACGTGTCTACTCTAAAAAATAATCAGCATACGTAAGTGACATCATCATACTAATAATTATATTTATAATTGATTTCTGTAGATTGGATGTTACATCAATATTTTCTTGATTTCAAATCTAATAATTATATTTATAACTGATTTCTGTAGATTGAATGTTACATCAATATTTTCTTGATTTCAAATCTAATAATTATATTTATAACTGAATTCTGTAGATTGAATGTTACATCAAAATTTTCTTGATTTCAAATCTAATAATTATATTTATAACTGATTTCTGTAGATTGAATGTTACATCAATATTTTCTTACATTCCAAATATTCCTTATTGTCTCTTTTTTTCTTATCATATTATCTAATCCTTAGCATCGATATATGTTCAGATCCCTACAAAGGTTAGATAAATTAGGTACCATTAAGCACGTTAAATATTCAAACATTATTATACCATATTGCCGATCCTGAATTTACAGTAATAGTGGACATTGGTTTAGTTTAAATTATTTTAACAATAAATAATTAAGGCTCGACCGATGGCATTTTTTGTCCGATGGGCCGATGCCGATTGTTGGCCGATTGTTTAAAGTTGGCCGATGGCCGATTTTTTTACTCTTCCATCGGCCGATAGCCGATGCCGATGGCCGATGGTTAAAAAAATCAAATGATTAGAAAAATAAATGTTTTATAAGAGATTTGATGGGTCATATATTCATTTCATTCTACTTCTTTTTCAGTCATTCAGATTTTTGCTTAAATTTCTATTTTACTACCACTCGACAAAAATTATATGAGAGATAGAGAGAAGCAGTAAGTTGAGAACTCATTCGTACCATTGGTACTAGGTGTAGTCATGCAGATACTTTCTTAGCTGCAATCCGATGTTCCAAATGTGCTTTTAACTTTTTCTTTCTCTTTTTTTTTGACTAATCAATTTTAATTTCAATGCAGACTAATATCATAAATTGGTGACAACTGAGTGATATAATCGCAAAGTGTTTCATAACTAACAAAGAAAAATACAACAAAGATGGAGAAAAAAATAAGATGCTGAATTCGGTATCGGCTGGGTGGTATTTGACAAAGTTCCTATTAAAATTGTCGACATTCTTTTATTCGTGAATTAAGTTCCACGTATATGTACGAAAACGTTTGAGATAAAAATTTGAAACGGACACTGTTTAGTAATAGGCAACTGCTCTATTGTTTAACATAAACATAAAAAAAAGACTTCAGCAATAATATGTGGATTTAGATACACCAAACTTGGTAAAAGAATTTCCCATTATGTTGTTTAATCATTAAAAAAAAGTGAACCAGTCAACAAATTACACTGTGTGAGTGGGAAAATTCTTTAAGATATTTTTAAACCATAAAGTTAAACAAAACAAGAAGTTCAATCAAGAACTAAACGAGAATACTTTTACGTACATCGACATCGGTATTCTAGTATCTGATCAATATTCTTTTAATTATCTGAGACGACAAATTATGTCAAACGTACCTTTTTAGCAAATAAAGCTGATTTCTAAAAACCAAATATGCAGATTTCATCTGATGAACTAGGCACTTAAAAAGTAAACAAAAAAAATAAATAAATAAATAAATAAAGTTGTTGCATCTTTTAAACAATGCAGCTTTTATAGTTCTTCCGTAGAAAAATTAATTAATTGTTTTGAAAAAAAAGAATGAAATATAGGAAGCAAATCAAAAAATCAAAACACATTTTATCAAACAAAAAAAAAAAAAACTCGTTCCCAAAAAATGTCTCGAATTCCATTTTTAATCCGTCGCCAATAATTAAAAATCAAATAATTGATTAAATAAATAATAAAATGTCCTCTTAAATGAGTAATTTTTGTTAGACAAAAAATCGTCTGCAGAAAAAAAAAATAATAATAAATAAAACAAATGAATAAACAAAGAAAAAAATCGCGTGCACGGTTATTTCTTTTAAGAGTAGGAGTCAGTCATTTTTTCCCAGTCTGCATTTCTGCAATGTTTGCTCTTTGCTGAGTCAGAGTTAGAGTCGAGGATTCAGAGTTGGGGTTGAAAAGTCGGAGTCATAAATCGCAGTCGACAGGTAGAGTCAGAGTCAAAGGCACACACATTCTAATAGTAGGACTCGGTCTTTTTTTCCGTGCCTGTATTTCTACCATAGTGGCGGAGTTGGAGTCGAAGATTCGGTGTTGGAGTCGGTTTTTAAAAAATTAGTTCCGTCAGTCGAAGTTAAAAGCTCTAAAATTATAATGGTAGGAGTGGGTCATTTTCTTCTGAGCCTGCATTTCTGCCATTTGCGGAGTCGGAGTCAAGGAGTCGGAAGCACAGTTCCTCATTGCAGCTTATTCAGAAAATAATTTTTCATACATTATTTATCAAAACCATTTTCTAACAAAGTCAGTTTGAAGGAAATCCGCCTTTAAGTTCAGGATTTACATTGAACTTAAATTTCCCAGTAGGTGCAATGTTAAGTCTATTTCTGAACGGTTCAATATTGAAAGAAAAATGGTTCAAATCAAAAAGCGAAATATGGGAATGAGGTGTCCTCACCGAGATCTTTCGAACAAAAAAAAGTTAATTAAATTCGGACAGTTCCCTTAAAAGTTATTAGGTGGGGAAAGGTTGTTTGAACGGTTCAACGTTGAACGAAAAATTGTTCAAACTGAAAATTTAAATACGGTAATGAAGTATCCTTGCCGAGATCATTCGAACAAAAAAAAGTTTGTTCAAATCGGACTGTTCACTCAAAAGTTATTAGGGGTGACAGCTTGTTTGAACGGTTCAATGTTTAACGAAAAATTGCTCAAATCGGAAATTTAAATACGGGAATGAAGTATCCGTGATAAGATCTTCCGAACAAAAAAAGTTTGTTCAAATTGGAATGTTCCCTAAAAAGTTAGTGTCGCGGGACAGGTTGTTTGAACGGTTCAAAGTTGCACCAAAAATTGTTCAAATGAAACATCAAATATGGGAATGAGCTGTACTCGCCGAGATCTTTCCAACAACAACCAAAAAAAAAAGTTTGTTCAAATTGGAATCTTCATTCAAAAGTTATTAGTGGGGAGGGGGGCAATCAGACCGACACAAAAATTCCCCATCTCAAAACCCTACTTTCCAAATTTTAATTTTTCGATTTTTTTAAATGTTTTTATTTCTGTTTGACTTTTTTTTGGACCTGGTGATAATTTTATGATACATCAAACCACTTTTAATGCTTTTTTCGTTTTTTTTTCTTTTTAACGGGAAAGTAGGCTAAAAAGGCAACAGATAAATCACAATACTAAGTCATAGCTTGAATTTCGCTATACTTAAAATGTATGAACAGAAATGTTCGCATGTTCGTTAAAAGCTGCGACACTTACATAACTTATTTTATTGAAAAATAAATAACCATAAAATAAAAAAGTCAGCTTACACCTTTTTTTTTTTTTTTGCTACTTTTGCTCCTAGTTTGATTTTTTATTTTGCTGAATCTTGCATCAAAATGGCATTCTTGTTTTTTTTTCTTCAGTCGCGCTAAAATTATAATTTTCCTGCTTCAGTCTGCTCCAATACGGTGTTTTTTTCTCCTTCAGTATGCTCCAAAATAATTATTTTTCCTCTCCAAAACAGAATTTTTGCTGCTCCGAAATTGTATCCATCGAATCCCACCCCTGATATAGTTTAAATTAAATAGACTTGAGTAATGACAAAATGATAGTAAGTTATAGAAGCCGTCGACATATTTACAATTGTAATATTTTAATGAAAATATCTCATAGATTATCATAGAAGAGTGGAGAAAAATGCATAGGCAGGCGAACTATGCTTCTAATAGAAAGATACAGTAAAAGAGATCGGGGGAGGGGGGGTTAAAAATTGCAATGAAAAGGCACGCTAGCATTTAAAAGTGCAAAGGTAAAATGATATGAGTTCAAGCGAGATATAGCAAATAATACACAAATTATCTGTATCGTAGTGCAAGATGGCAATGGCACACATTCAATATTATAATTCTGCATTAAACTAATAGGTAAAATCTGAAACAGCATAATCCTCTTTAAAGCGGACACCTCCCAATAACGGACAAAACTTCTGGTTCCGTTATTCGGAGGTTTTACTGTAATTCTTAAAATTCGCATCAAACCGATTACTCGGAAAGTGTCTGTGTTGTGAAAATTTCGGTATCTGCCCGATTCGAAAAATTACAAAACCCAGAACTGTGTTAGTCCCGTTTGCTGCCCGATTTCAAGCCACATGCTGAACATACTTTTAATTGTGAAGTAAAAAATAGAAAAAATAGAATTCCCTCTTAAGAAAAAAAAAAAAAAAGCATCGGCCTTGCATCGGCATTTAGATGTTTTTGAGGCCGATGGGCCGATGTTTTTTCCATTTTAGCATCGGCGGCCGATGCCAATGGCCGATGGAAAAAATTTCAACCATCGGCGCCGATGCATCGGCCTGGCCGATACATCGGTCGAGCCTCATAAATAATTCTTCTATGCAAATGCGATTCAATAAAATAAGAAGTACAAAGAGATAAATTCGTGAAAAATCAACCACGCATCCCTAACGTTTTCTCTTGTGAGGGATACCAGAATAGAAAAGCCACAACTGTTACGGAATACCTTTTATTTATACAACAGTAGTACACATCACGTAGTATACAAATGCAGTTTCCTGAACCACAAAATCACACAATATCACTGAACCAACCGTGTAACGCACAATGCACGCTTGGAATTGTGTTCTTAATGCCAAACTGGCTAAAAAATGAAACTTTTACGGAGCCCTAAGTTCAACGGGGTCGGGGGGTCAGAAAAGTTTCCTTTCAAATGGTCATTCTAAAGAGGTAGATGCACCAAAGAGAGGTTTGCAGAAGGGAGGAAGTGACTGCGAAGTATAATGGAATGTTTCGAATATTAGAACACTCAAATGGGGTCTGTGACAGGCGATGAATCATTTCTTGTTACTATTTACTTTGCGAGACACACTTGATTGAGATATCTAATTGATTTCTCTTTGACCAACAAGAAAATTACTGCGATCCTCATCCCTGCGGCAACACCTTATTCATATTACTGCAATCCACTTTAATGAATTAATGCTTTGAAAAGTTTGTCCCTCTTCATATCACAGTAGTCTCTTCTTAATATGATCATTTTGGGATTTTTTTTTTTTTTTTTTTGAAAAATAATAACTGATTAATAATAATAAGGGAATTCCAAAATTGGTTAAGTTTCCCAATTTAAGCCCCGCATACTGAACTTTAAAATAGAGTGGAAGAGCTCATTTTATATTTATTACTCTATGTTTCCATTAAAACATAAACTTTATCATAATTAAAAATATATATCAATTGTTCATTGTTAACAATTTTTCATAAACTCATTTACAACATGCTAACTCACAGTACATGTTTCTTTAAGTCATTGGAGCTGGGCTGTACTCTCCATTTCAGCACTTTCAATACCTCTCTCGTTTTCAGCAATATTTAACATAAAGGTATTCTTCATCTTGCTTTTTATAGGTATTTTCCTATAGCAATCTGACCGACTATCTTTATGATTGTATAAACTGCAGAGATATTTTTCTTACTTTCCATTCATGACTCGAAAACTCGACATGTCATATCTGAAAAGATTTTATATCATTTTTAATTTCCTTATTAACATTTTCTCAAAAACCGTGTTTAGGGGAAGGCAGTTTCTGATTGATTTAAACCCGGTCTCTGATTCGAAAACTGATAGCACTAAAAATATGCAATGATTTTGAAAACAATAAGTAATTAATAATGTAAATCACGATCGCATTAAGCAGATACTGCAGTATTAATACTCTTTGCTAACGTATTTCTTTACGTTGATTTACTATGTTTTGCCAGAAAGCTAATAAAAAGGCATATCTACTGAAGATATGTGTTTTGACCTAAATCCATTAATGTCCTCATTCGTGTTATGCGTCTCATACGTTTACTAATAGGTATTAAAAAAAGATACTAATATGTTACTACTAGCACACTTAAAAATCTCACCGTTAGATTACGGCCAGTGACCGTCAAAAAGGGGTCACTGTTCGTAGGTGCTAACTCTTCCGATAGCACTATCGTCAAATATGCCTTTCAAAAATAGTAATAATAATAATCATTTTGTGCGAGCAAGAGCTTTATCGATACCAGTGAAGAAAGTTATGTTAGCATTTGTTATTTACATTACATTTATTTGTTAAAATATTCCCACACAACAATCTAAAAGCGAAATAAACTTGCGTAGATAAGATACCCTTGATAGATAATTTCCGAAGCTTGAATTTAATGAAAGGAGAAAAGAAGTAGAAACATTTGTCAGAATTAGACACAAGAATAGTTAGTAGTAGTACACAAGAGTAGATTCCTACACAGCAATCAGTGTCAAAAACTTTATCCTAGGAAAATGAAAACGAAGATAACAGAAAGTTGTTTTAATGCTCAAAATCATAAACTAATAGTTCACATAACTAAAAACGAAAAAGAATTATATTTTTTCATTAAAATAGCAGCTGCTTCAGTAAGCAGCATTACTTTACTAGATCACAAGGATTTGATCATAACAGAGGTGAATCTTTTCGTAATCTTTAGTTTTAAGAATAACTTTTTTGGTCAATTACATAAGTCACTTTCTTGAATACTAAATGACTTCTCGAGTCACAATAACCAGTAGCATTCTCAAGTAGAGTATTTTTCTCGCTCGTTGTACCAAATACTACGCACATTCGAACCATTTCATTCATAAAACTGCCCTACCTAGGCCATGCATCAAAGCAAGGAGTGAAAGAAATCGTGGGAGCGATTACAATGGAACTGCAGGGCGAAGACGTGAGAATTTTGTTAAAATTGGAGAATTCGGTAGGGCACCCCCTCCTGCGTTGTAATCTTGCTTGTTCGGCCAGCCTCTTTTGGAGGTGGTCCTGGTCAAGTGATAGATAGCCCCAGCACCGTTGTGGCCAGCAGCAACAAAGAACTTTGAAAAGCGTAACGTTTTCATTGCATGCCTTGATTCTAGCATTTGTGCTATATAAGTCAAATGTATTTTCCCCTCAAAAGGAAAAGAGTGAAGAAGAATGATTTCGTTCGATTCTTGTAGTAATGGAACAAGAGCTGAACAAATTGTTTGCACGATAACGACCTTTGTTACTGAATAGCCGGATTGGTGATGAGGTTAATGAGACTTTTGTATCGCAGTAGCACAATTTGCACGGTTACACGGGACCGTTTGCTGAAAAATAGCTTAGGAACCTAAGTCAAATAGTGCATTTGGGTTTTATTCATTTGAAGCCAAATATTTAAATCGGATATGCAGAACTTTTTATATAAATAAAATTGCTTTTCCACAAACCTTTTATTTGATGATTTTATTGGAAGATTTGTTCATAGAAATTACTCTAAGAATTGATTTTGGGGATTATTGAAAAGTAATTAATGATCATTGCTCTTTTTTAACTACCCAGATCAGTCCGAGCTCCTAGGCTGTCCGGCGACCGGGTGGACCCTTGTAACTTTTGTCGCCTTGCCTCTTCTCTCTCATAAATCTTGCAAAACTTACGCAACTCCTACTCCTAGCCCGTCTCCTAGTTTCGCACTAGGCTGATATGGCCTCTTTGCGGCCCTGGAGTATTCAACTCCTGATTGACTTCTAACCTGCTGTAACTGTTAACAAAAATACTTAAACCGTATTGGAGTGAAGAGCTCAAAAATATGTCATCCTTGCCAGCGAAAAGACGTGAATAAATAATGGACGTGATAAATATACTTCAAGAAATATTATAGGGTTTTACTTTTGTTTTGTATAATCCGACGGACGATGTTTGGAACTTTTATAAAATGATTACAGTTCCTACATTTTATTGAGCTGCTTGTCGATCAGTGGCAGGGATCCACGTTAATTCTTTTTTCCAAATTTGGTGTCATAAAAGC
Source organism: Uloborus plumipes (assembly GCA_038373865.1). NCBI lineage: Eukaryota > Metazoa > Arthropoda > Arachnida > Araneae > Uloboridae > Uloborus > Uloborus plumipes. The sequence goes on from JAXGGA010000392.1 coordinate 129,146, forward strand.
GCCATTGTTGGCTATTTTTACTGAAAAAGGACAGCGGAGAAGAGGGGGTCTCTCTTTAGAAAATAAATTCTAACTGGAGCTTTTATAAATCAATTTTCGTCCATTTTTAATGTTTTGGTAAGGAAAGAGTGTGTTCAGGGTTTTTTCCATCGAAAATTTTTCCAAATTGAAGTCAATGCACATTGCATCTGAAGCCTGTTGTAATTTCTTCCAACAATGCAATATTAAGCTATTTGTGTTGGAGTTGGGGTTTTTCAGATCTTCCCACAAATTTTTGCAAGAAAAATCTTTAAAACAATCGCTGTCAGCAAAATGGACCGCAACTATTCAGTGAAACTTTTACATTAATGCGTAGCTTTTGTTGGCATTAACTTTCGCTGCAGTAAACTATATTACTATTGAACCATAAAATCGTTTCTACTTTATAGAATGAAACTCATTTTTAAATGGTACGGAACATTTTTTTTATTTTACTAAGGCGAAACTCGTTTTTTTCCCCATGTATAAACTAAAGGGTATTGTCCAGACGTCCTGAACGCATCGCTTACAATTTATTTCATTTTACTTGGGTCTTTTTATGATTTTCCTAGGATGTGTAAGATGATTATTTGACATTGATGAAAGTCTCATTTTAGCAAGAAGACTATGTCTAAGTTTATAAACAGTCTCTATCTTCATTATATTTTCACGAAGTTCGTTTAACTATACTTAATTATCAAAAATGCCTTGCAAATTTCTTCCTTGGGGAAAAATAAACAAGTGTTTAGCAACTATTTGTCTTATTAAAAATACTCAGAAAAAGTATTAAAAGCATAAAAGCAAAAATTAGTTTTACTCTTTTTGGCTGTGTGTGTAAGCCTATAAATAGTTAAATTTTGTTATGCCTAAGATAATTGTTTAAATTATGTAAGGCTAAATAGTATTTATATCTAGGTAGTTTAACAATTAGTCAATCATTTATTAGTTTCTTTGAAAACTTCAACGACCCCAAGCCTGTTTCCAGTAAATCTCAGTTTTTTCTCACTCATATTTGATACATTCATAAATCTACTAAAAATTAAGCGTGTAGTACTCTTTAATGCTTTAATGTTTAGTTTATTGATTTTGGGGTATTTAGTTTAATTTTTGACTGTCAGAAACTAACATTTGGATGAAAAAAAAATTCCAAACTAAGCACTTTCACTCCTAAACATTCTTTGATATTCACTAATGAAAAGAAAGTTTGTAAATTTGTACTTAACTTTAACAGAATAAATGACTGAAAAAATTCTTTAATTGTTGTTTAACTCCATAAATTATGTCTTGATACAAAAATCTCATCAAAGATTAGGAAACCGTCAGTTCCAAAGTTCTTAAAAATCTTTTCTTTAAGTAATGCATGCTAGCATTATTAAATCTTGCCATTTCATCTATTACCCCATTGAAAGTTGGACATAATAGCGGAAATGCTTCTTGCCTTCATACTGAAGCAAACTTGTTATAACAAAACAAATTCAAATCTTTGAATAATCATTTGAAAAATCCTTTATGACTCCATTAATATTCCACAGAAAACCAAGTGACATATTTCATCCTTTCTCAAGCCAAATTTCTTTGATTCTTTTCGATACTCGAAATTAAGATCAAGCAATTTTCTTTGTGATTCATATTTGGGATGAATAACAAAGAAAAAGCTAACACGCATACGACATAATCTTACTATAACCAATTGTTCAGTTTAACCAAAGACTCCAGGAAAGAGAAAAATTATGTTACTGAATGTAACACGAAATGGGTTAAGTGTTTGGTGTCAAAACCCAGAACTTCTGGGGAGATGATTAATTTCGGGAAGACAATAGGAGGTTTTCAAGGGGAATAATCATTTACAAAGAGTTTTGGAAGTGACCGGATAAAAAAGGAGCATTTGAGGTTTCCAATTACAAGCGAAGACGTCGTCACGTTACTTGTTGTTTCCTGTTGCTGCTGTATGAGAACTTCAGCAAGAAGTCCGGCGGAGCATGATAAACGTTTTCCAAACGACAGATGCACGCTGAGGGTTTGAGTTCATAAGAAAGATGACTGATTATTTCTAAAAGTTCTGGTTCCTGATTGTCTTTGTTCGTTAAAGCATGGAGCCCGCTCCATTGTTCTGGGGAGTTTTAAAACGCGTCGCTTAGCACATAATGAACGCAAAATGGAGTTTCAATTTTTCTTTTGCTCTGAGGGGGAGGCAGGAAGTTTTTAATTCGGCCCGATGCCTGCGTTTGACTTGGACGATGAATTTTAAACGTCCGCGGCATGTAACTGGAGCTTGTTTCATTTAGCGGTATGAATCGTCGGGGGGCTCGAGTTTCCTTCTTATAAATATGGAAATGTTACAAAAGACGCTCCCTCAACACACGTTTAGGGCGTAACGGGATATGCGTTGCGTGATTATTTCTGCTGCATGTCGTTATGCGCTTGTCAACAAAGTCGGATGAGGCTGGTTCGGTAGATTTAATTCGAAACATCCGTTTGCCGAAGAAGTAAAAATTCAGCAAACAAAACCTGGAGGAAAGAAAGAATTCTAAAGTAATGTGATAAATAATTGATATATTATCCAAATGTTCTCAATTCTTTGGAATCGGTTTGAAATATGTTATGGGTAAAAGGAGAAAAACTAAATATAATAGGTGAATAAGAGGAGTATGAAATTGCATTGTACGCCAAAGTAAATAATACTGGTAAATAATGAAATAAAAGTCACAATTAGCACATGTGTGATTTGCCAATTCATTAAAAGTTTCAAAATTTGACTTATTGCAACTTTTAGTGTCATTTCTTTCTGGAATTTTCACAATTAACTACGCTCATTAATGGAAAGGTAACCGCTCAGTATTCATGTACAGAACATTAATACTTTAGATAAATAGTATTTTGCGGGAACGACAAAAGTGTTCCTATATTGTCGATACCAGTAGGTATCTATTTTTTTGATTTCTGGTTTCAATATCGATATCTAAAGGTCCATAAGCATATTGCTGTTTATAGTAAATATAAAGTATACAAAAATACGTCCACCTCAAAATGTTTATACAACTAAAACGTTCCATTTCAACTACTTTAGAACATATCTGCTGACGATAAAAATATATTACGGCTTGTCCTAAAAAGTTTTCCATACATTTTGATGGTGAACGAAGTAGAAAATTGCAGACAGCAAGATAATTTCTTAGAACATTGTCAGGATTATGTATTGATTTTATGAGAGAAAAAAAAAACATTGTGATTTTATTAAACATTTTCAACAACATATCAGCACTTTTTGCTTGATGGAGTACATCAATTTTTGCACGGTTAGTTTTAAACGTTTTGCTCCTTGCAGTCTTAATTTCTTGAAAATTGGGAAAATTTCAGTATATTTTTCATTTTGTCAAAGTATCTGTTAAAACGTAAACCTATTTTATGTAATTAAATCAAACAAGAAGAGTACAGAACCTTTGTGTCATTGCAGAGATGTTTCTGCATGCATACTTATTAACATACACAGTTTAACGTATTATGCCGTAGCGGAAGAAAAGCTTTCTTCTATTCTAACATGGACAAAGTCCTTGCCTGGCAAGAAGTTTCTGCTGAATGTTTCGATCTAAATGCTTTTTTCAGAATCTTAATAGTTGTTTTTACTCTCAGTACTAAAATACTTAAGCAGTACTGCAATTGTGTAAAAATCAGCTTTTCTTGCACATTAAAAATGTTTTGCTTTTTTAAAACCAATTGTGCAACCTTATACATACGTGAAATTAAATAAATTAACTATTCAAAGACTAATTTTTCATAATGAATAAAACGTTTTGAATCAGAAGAAATAACTATTTTTTAAATGCTTGAGAGTGATTTTTCCACTTACGCTGCAAACGGAAAATTATTTTAGAATTCAAATTTAGCTTTGTTCTTCTAGGAAATGATTTTTTAAGCTCAAAAACACACCTATGAAACCAAAACAAACGAATAGTACATATGTTAACGTATTGCTGATAAAGCATATAAGAACTAGTGAGTAGCGATCTATATATTTCCGTTAAGTCCTTATTTCAAGCATGGAAGCTCCAGTAACTTCCATTTTCAAACGGAAAGCCCCCGTGCTTATAGTACTCACGTTCAAACTGTCAATTTCCCACTGCCCCGTAGCGTCTGTCCATCAAGCGATGGCGCGAGTCAACACGTCAGGGTGATATGGGCGCCTCTTATTGGAATGATGGCACTTGAATATAGGGGATGGCTGAGACTGCCTCGGCGCCGCAGGTTGGAGCCTGTTCTGATTGGGTAAGGACTTTGTTCCAATGTTGACTGATCGATAATTTCCGTATTGACATAGCTCTGCATTAACCAAGGTAATAATCAAATGACATGATTTCACGGCCCTGGCTCTTTAGTCAGAAATAATAAGAGTCGAGATTGAGTTGTCGCTAAATATGCAATTCACAGATAGTATTTTCATGAATTAAGTTTTTTTATTTTCAAAAGCTTTAGTTGAATGAATAAATTATATTGAATAAAAACGACACTCTAAAAAATCGACAGATACCAAGAAGGTGTAAATAGAATAAAATAAAATTGTACAAGTAAGAACAACATTGATATAAGATAGTTATTACTAAATGCAAGCAAGACTATCATTTATGGAATGAAGAAACCCAAGTCAATTGATGTTTTAGTACCTTGTTGAGCCACCTCCTTCGTGGATACACGAGGTGATACAGATGAGCTAGGAGGCATGAAAATTTCATGCGATTTCTACGTTATTTCGTTGCACAGTTATTGTAAACGCGAAACTAAATTAATCAAACTCGTAAGGCTGTCCAACCATCCCAAGTGATCCCAGATATGTTATATCTGTGGTGAATCAAGGATGTAGTAGGCCAAAGAATAAGGTAATGTGGTGGAGGAAGACCTGTGGCACCATTTCTGTGTCAGACCCGATAGGAGGTCTCTGTGATCTTCCAAAAATTTACTTACTGAGTCAATTTTACTGACAATGTGGCAAATGTGAAGACAAAGCAGCTAAATATCTTTTTTTTTTTTTTTTAATACATAAATTGTTTTTTAACGATGCCTAATGTTCCTCTTCAAAAGATGTTATTCGATGATACGTATTCATTTTCGTATTTTATCATTCAGAAAAATTGGAGTTTTACTGGTCAACTTGAGAATTTTCCCTCTTCCTTCTTTCCTTCTCTTCGCTTTTAGTACCGTCGCTCCTGTTCTGAGCAAGGAGAAATGGTACAAAAGAAGGGAATTAATGTTGACTATGATGATTTCTCAATTGGACAGATTTCACTGCATATCTTTTTCTCCGGCCTTCATTATGACTACTTTTAATTAAAATAGACTCCCATCTACCGATTTTATTTCAACAAAAGAACGAATACGCTTCCGAAATGCCTGGCAGTTGAAACATCCATCCCGCTGCCCGGACAAAAGGCGATCTTCGCGTACATCGGCCAAGAACAGTGAATGGATCATTCGGGGCCCGAATATTTAATGAACGAATACCTAGGAGCGCATTAAAACCCGAGTACGGCGCTAATGGTATACGCTCACGGTGCACAATAGAGTTCCTTCCTCCTCGAAGTCGCGCACAGACGGAACGTGCATTAACAGTAACACGTGTACTCGGGCGTCCTTTGTCGGGGAGACTCGGAATAATTTGCAAGTGTCCCGGTTTGATGGATGAAGGGAGTCCCTACTTCAAATAATTAAGAGAGAGAGAGAGAGCGCAACAACCAACGGGTTTTCCTCTGGATTTTCCATTAAACGGCATTACGAGATGCGAATTGTTGGGGGAGTGGGAGGAGGGGGGTGCGCATTAAGGGGCTCTTTTATTCGAAAGTACAGCCACCTCTCACGAGGGAATAAGATGTCCGATTCCTGAAAGGGCCATTGGTGAAGTGCTAAGGTTGTGGTCTTAGGTCTCCTTCCAGATTCTTTGAGCATTTCAGAACATGTTGGAGAGGTTACAATCGGAATAATTTTAAACAAAATCGTAATGCTGATGGTAAGGTTTTGATTATTTTTCAAAAGTGCAAAAAAGCAAAATTATAAATTGCATACTGTCTAACCATGTTTGCGATGGAATTGATAGGTGGCCAGCTAAGATGATTCCATCTGAATAGGGGGGGGGGGGGTATTTTTTTTTTACTCGCGATTCCTTCATTTCAATGTGACTCGGCGGAATTTAGAGGCTAATGCACAATGCACATCAGTAATATCTGCCATCCCTAGAAACTAATAGATGCACCAGTTAGAACATGTCCGTTAAGTTATGTTAGCTCTTTCCAACCTACCGGTAGTTAAACAGTAGTTTGAATTCAAGATAGAAGTTGAGTATTTTACAACAGTAGTACACGGTATGACAATAGCGTGGCAAAAAGCTTTCGAAAGCTCTGAAGCAAATTAAAAACTAAGCAAACAAAACTTATAAGAAAATATTATACTTAATCGCTTTGAAATGACTTAGATTACAAGAAGATAATGTAAGTTTTAATAATAATAATAGACACCGTAAATAGCGAATAATTTTTAATGAAGAAAAAAGGAGTTTATATAACAGAACACTTGGAATATTTGGGACAATGTACATTTTTGATCGTGTCTTTCTCTTTGAATAGATAAATTAACTTTCTCTAAAGTTATGCAACAATTTTTCTTCTAGCAAGTGAGTTTCTACACTCAGTTAAAACTAAAAACTTTCATAAAAAATGTCTTACCACATAAGAGTTTGTTGTGTTTTGTTGAATGCAATATTTTAGGGCAAGATTCACTCTGAGTTAGCTTCCCCTTATCAAATGCCTGTATAAATCATACGCATTGTGTTTGTTAAGGAAATTAATTATTTTATTATAATTGACTATGTCAAATATCGTATATTTGTCATAGAAAAAAACTAATAGATGCAATAACATATGGCACGAAAACGACACAAATACAATCTCATCAATTTTGCTCACTAGTCAGGAAAATTATAATTATTACTACGGAGTTTATTCCTGGTGACTATTGAGTTTGAAACTGAAACTCAATCTTTCTTTACTCTTAAGCTTAATATAGTCAGAAATAAACCCACATATTTATATCAAAGAGAATCCGTATTTTTTTCAATCCAGGCACCCATTGAGAAATAACGGAATCCTGAATTATGGCCAATTTTACGTGAAAGGATTGGAATTTAATTTTTTCAGAAAAGCAATACCGGCAATACATTTAAGTGCGTTCTGGCACCAATTCATTTCTAGTTTCTATGTAGAACTATTTCATTGATTATGCAGTGTGGTTGTATATGGTAAGCAGAAATCATCCCAAAAAGCTGACCCAAAGCTATAAAGTAGTAAATCACCGCCCCAAAGCCAGGGCAAAGGAGGAACTGCATAACATACACCTCTAGCTTCGACATGTGGGCGAACTGGTGGTGTATTCCAAAACTAGCAGTTTTATTTTATTTATTTATTTTTCTCAGGACAACTTAGTTTAACAATAATTACCAATTTATCTGCGTGTCATGATAACGCTATTTTTAATCTCAGTCGTAGGACATTTCATGTTTCCTCCAAGATTCAAGAAATCTTGCTTAGTTCCCTCAGAAGATTCAAGGATCTTCCCTCGAATCTTCAGCAAGAGTTGGAATCCTCAGCAGCGGCGGGGAATCTTCAGCACCTTGTGATCGCTCCCTCGTCGCAATCAGCGGCCGGAGTGAAACTCCTTTAATAAACCTAAAGAATCGATTTGGCGGGAACAGAGACCCCGAAGAGTCAAACCCATGGAGGAGAATCTTTTAAAACCTTGCCCTTTTATCTGAAGAGCAATAGAGAGACCCCTCGTTAATGCGGAAGGAGACTTCTTTCTTTTTGCCTTTCACTCGGAAATGGAACGCTGGAACCTTTTCAACCGACGAATACAGTCATTTGCAATGACTCCCTCAAAGAGAGGATGAGATAGAGTAGAATCTCGGTTTTTGTTGTTTTTCGAGTTCCGATTTTGTGTTCGGTTATTCGCGAAGAGTATGTCATTTCTTTCAGTTGCGTTGTTCGAATGCGTATAAATGTGTTCTTCGGATTCCTTTCATGTACACGGAGCCTTGAAATGCGAGGGAAATGTTTATAAATACTGAAAAATGCATTCATAAATGGGAATGAGATAAAGGAAGTATTTTGACATATATTGTCAACCATATGAGTGGTCCGAAAGCGAAGATGAAATAACAGTAGTTAATTAGAAAGGCTTTGAAAAGTGCTTTTTTTTTTTTTTTTTTTTTTCAATTTTTGGGTTGTTATTTTCCGACTTTGCTGCCTTGTATATGAATAATATACGAGATTAAAGCACAAGAAAAGACAATATTATTCACTAACTTGAACGTGATGTCCAAAACCAATTCTGAACTATTATTACAGACCAATTAAAGACGTTGCTTCTTTTTTTTTTTTTTTTTTCCCTGTAAGAGGAAAACTCAACAATATTTTTCTAAAAGGAGACCAAAGTTAAAGCCACAAACTAAAGAGAACGTGAAATTTAGTTTCATAATGAAAATTTCCTTTTGGAGCAATTTTTTTGATTAAATAAATAAATAACCCCAAAAATTAAGTTTCAAACACAATAAATGCAAAGAAATTGATTGCTTTTGAAGCTGTTTGCCGAAGTAATCGATTAAATGTTTATTAAAAGGGTTGCAATTATAAATTCTACTTGATTATGAGTCCAACTGCATAGGTGTTCTAAATATCATCGAAGATATGCAAGAAATAAAAATTGCAACTACCTAAACTCTACCTGCGAACCAGCCAAGCTTAAGTTCAAAAATGGCGATTTTCACTTTTTTACTGCGTTGTACTATATAGTATCTTATTCCGCATCAACCTATCAAAACGTAATTCTTGAAAAGAAATTCCTTCACAATTATTTTTAACAACGTTAAAAGAGTGCGACTCTCATCCATTGTATGCATCAGACAAACGTTTTCGTGCTCTCTGAAAAAGTAACTAAAATGGACTTCTGTTAGTCTGGCTCTGAGGAACAGAGTTGTCAACTACAGAAAATGAGAGCTGATTCTGTTGTTAAATATGGATGATCTAAAGCAAAACTTCACAACCGATTGATGTCATCTGGATAAATCTTGAGGAATGTTTGATCATTGTCTTGTGTTTGTAAACGCGTGGGCCATCCCCGTTTGTTGTAAAATGGGACGGCCAAAATACTTAAACGATAGGACTTTACCACTTCATCTGAAAATGGAATTATTCGTGACGTCAGTACTTCCAAACATCGTGTATCCCGCTGGTTGCAACAACAATGAGCGTTCAAATTTCAGAAAAAATACCAACTTCACAACCGACCTATCATCTCATTTGCTATAACGATCTCTTACAATACTTCAAGTAAAATTTGATGACACCATTTCTAGATCAAATCGCCAAGATCTAGTGTACCTGCTGAAACACTCCAGAGGTGTTTTCATGAAACTGATATGCAAGCTAGATGCAGCGACTGATGCACCTTTGACCACAAGACATCACATTCCAATACTAGTATGGCGCAGAGAATGACGTCTCACTATTCTACAATTTCCAAGGCTTTTCAGCCTATCTCTCCTGCTGCTATAATTTCGGTGTTGAAAAGTCTAGTTGAGTACACTTCTGTACGAATATATACATTTCCTCATTTTCCTCTGTGTATTCTACTTAGAGGACATATTTTTTGTGTATTGCATTTTCTGTCAAACTTTTAAGATCATTTTGTTAATTTATCTGTCAAAAATACACAATTATGTGTTACACAAAACCAAATAAATTAATATTTTTAAATGTCTTCTGAGGGCGACATATTATTCATTTTCTTACGCTTCATTCTCTGTCTTTTGTTTATTGTGACTTAGGTTACATACTTGTATTTACTTTTGTCTTTTAATTCTGCTGAGTTGGGCTACACGATTTTTCCATTATATTTAGTGACATGACACATTTCAACTTATTGTATTATACTTCAAGAAAAGACTTTCTCTCACGAATGGTTCGATATTGTGTTTAGAATACCGTATACATAATACATTATCGTATGCGTGTGAATGATCAGTAGTTGTTCCTACTGCAAATAATTAATCTTCATATACCTAAAAAGAATAAATTTTGGAAGGAGAGCAGTTTTACAAATTAGAAGCTACACACTAAAATTGCGTTAAAACTAAACAGCTGTTACTCTGACAATCAGCAAATGAAATACAGTTACGTTTCTCTTTGTTTTCGCAATGTTATTCATAAATCGTGATTTTATTTGGACTTTTTAAATTATAAAATATATTTGCTTTTCGTTACATGCTTCAATTATTTTTTTTCCTAGATTTTCACTTGAAATAGATTCAAACAAAAATATTCTACGATTCAATTTCAAGAATACACATTTTAAAAATAACATCTGATATAATTTTACTACGCAGCTTAAAGCTTCGTACGATATCATGGTTAACAATTTCTTGCACTAAGAGCACGAACTATGTCTTACTCTAGACACGTTACCTCAAATAAGGAGCCATAAAAATAAAGTTACAAACAGTCTAAATGCTCCTTGAGCAAATCAGGGAGAGAAAAAAAATCAGATCTAAGGTTACTGTTTTTATAGGACCTCTTTCCTACAGGATGTGCAGGTGCAAGCAAACCTCTTCCGCTATAAGTCGATAAGGATAATGGGTTGAAGTATTGTCGTATTCCAGCACTCTTACCAGGACTTTTTAGTGCCTGGCCTGACGTGCTGAGTCGACGAAGACGTTGGGGATAAACGGCGTGTGAGGCAGATTCGGGTGGGGAGGGCTCATCCCAGAGTCTTGAGCTCCTTTTTTTCATTCTGTTCCACCCACCAGCTTTCTGGGTCGGTTGATAGAGCTATCTGAATTGTGCTCATGGCAGCGTCAGTGTGACACCATCTTAGAAGGATCCCGCTTCAAGAAGCTTCTGCCGGGGCCCGTCCAACAATTGGGGAGGATATGTGCCTAGTCGAAGCTCCACATTTTATGGTTCTAACTATAGAAAATGAAAATTAACCGTCAATTATATAATAGAACCATAAACTGTGGAGCTTCGACTTGTGTTATTAGGACAAATGTTTTGTATCTTGAAATCTAAGTTAAAATCCTGTTTGATTTTTAGTTTGAAAGTTTTATTTCTATAAAAATAAAAAAGACTAGCGCGGTACCTTTTTACGTTATAAAATTATTTTATAGACGTTTTTAAGTGAAGCTTAATACTTGATTGATTCAAAAATATTTTTCTTCACGTTCCGACTAGTTGCTTTTCAATGCCTTATATTTTTATCACTATGCCAATTATTACTGCGCTTTTTATCTGGGAGCACGGTAGTGCTAGAGCCGAGTCGAACTATAATTAACGGTTAATTTTAATTTTCTATGCGAAGTTGGTGATTGACAGCTCATGCTTCTAATGACATAGTTTATAATGCAAAATCAATGATTTACAGCTTTTGATTTAAACATGTAATTTAGCACTTACAATTATAATTTCTCATTGCCATGCATGTTCTGGTCATACTTTCAGCCTAATTTTAATAAACAATGATTAAACCGATTTTCTTTTCAATTCCAGAGAATCGGTAATGGTTAAAAGCAATAAGTAATTGCTCAGTGGAGGACATTCATACTTTTCGAATGTTTCGTTTTAAATTCATAAGAGGAAATAAGGCAAAACATAATTTGTAAGAACTCATTTTAAATCATGCTTTATTTCACTCCCCACACCCTCCCATTCTCTGCATTTTTTTGGGGATCTATAGCATCGAATGTTTGATATAACACATAATTGTTCCTCTTTATTCCTCTCCGAAGCTGCTAGCAATTGAATTTCTGCTTACATTCGAATTTTTGGCCTTGATTCTAGAGTGTTTCGCAGCAGTAAGTCATTTTCACTCGTTTTTTAACAGGGGAGAACAAAATGGGATCCCTCCAATCTTGGTAAAGCCTATGTAGCATATATGATTCCAATATAGCAAAGTTCTCCAAGTGAATCGATACCTCTGGGGGCACTGGACCAGAGGTTTGCTCGGCTCTTGGTCTGGATCAAAAAAGCAGAGTGCTCTTCAGGGCCCCATCCGACCGGTTTAACCACGTGTTGCGGTAGGTACGAGATACCCTGGAATGAAAAGTGAAAATATAGTAAAAATGGATTGACGTCAATTTGAATTATTCAACAACAGTTGATCAAGTTCTTGATGGCTTCACTTTAGATCTTCGCTCAAAATAGCTGAAAAATCCAGGGCATCGCTCGAATTCGGTCGAGTTGGAAAAATCATGTATAACACTCGTTTCTCAATGCATTGAACTTATTCGAAGACAAATGACTTTCATCGAAAAAACTTCAAATCACCCTTTAAACTAAGTTGAATTTAAGAACCTAGCCTTATCATCTGCAACTGTTGATTATCATTGCATTTAAATATAATAAAAGACAAATTGAAATCTTCATTGAATCATATTCAGATCACCTTTCAAGCCAAATTTAAACCTATTACAGTGAACTCTCACTTATACACCGCCTCATTTATGCACCTTTTTCACTTATACGACGATTTTCAATGGTCCCGGGACATTCCATACTAAAATAATAATAATATCATTCGTTTATGCGTCGCTCTAAAGATAAATATTTCACTTATGTGCCAAATTTTTCGTGAAATGTAAAAAATTTAATTATTTTCTTTAAAAAATAAGCATGTTTCTTCATTTTCCTCTTTAATATTTCGCCTTTATTGCTCACGGAAGGCATTTTTTCTGCATGAACTGGAGTTTGGACAGGGACTTTTATGTATTATGGATTGTTTTAAAGGGAACAGTTAGTGATTAGGTATGCTACAATTTTTGTTTTCTCTTTATCATTGTAGTTACGTTACAGTAATTGCCAAACCATAGTAATATGTCCTTTTTCTTCAGAAACATTTTTATTCATACTCTCATTTGAACTAATGTTGCGTTTTAGACTTTTAAATAGGCTTGTTCACTTATGCGTCTCTCTCACTTATACGCCTTTTTCTGTTGGTCCCTTGGGCCGGCGCATAAGTGAGAGTTCACTGTTATTCAAAAATAGGCTAAATGTTTCCAAAAATTAACACCTGGTAAATTGAGTTATCTAGACTCGTATGTTTTCAGGAAAATGAACTTAAATGAAATAAGAAGAAAAAAATTAACTTTGGTGTCATTGTCTTGTTAAATGTTTAGCTCTCTCTATCGTTATCAATAACATCTTTAACTTCGCTTTATATAAAGTTAATGCCAAAGACCTAAAAGGGGAAAATCGCTTTAGCTCGACTTTTGAAAAACAACATTCCGTCCCTGTGGTCCTGCTTATGTATTATGTAATGCCTGCAGTTGTTAACAAAATATTCATAGGCTATATAGGTAGGGGAATGTTGGGCAAAGTGGTTGATACACTTGTTTCAAAGTGAGCAAATTGGAAATTTGTGCTAAAAATCAGTGTACGCAAAGAAGGAATGATGTATTTTGTAGTACAACTATTGTTGAAATGTTACTTTTCATTTTTGATAATTATTTTGCTCCTTCAAAAAAAGGTGAAAAATATTCTCCAATTTTTAGAATATAGTCAAGTCCAATAGCCTGATATATTGTTTGTAAAACTTTAAATCCTCCCAAGAACACGACAAAAGAAAAAAAAAAAGCTCGTGCGTATCAAAGTTAGTTCTGGTTTCGTGCACTTCACAAAATGTTATTCACTAGAAGTCACCAAGATCATCTGATGTTCCGTTGAACACAAAAAGAATTGGGAAAACAAGGAAAATTTTTTTTAATATGGCTGTTGTTAAAATTATGTACTTTTCAAAGAACATGAATGATCCTAGTAATAAGTTCGATGCATGCTAAAGTTTGTTCTGATTTCAGGAACTTCTGAATGTATTCACCAGATATCAACATGTGGTCAAAAAAAAAAAAAGGAGGGGGTAGGACAATTCCTCCCATGGAGCTAGCTCCATGATTCCCCCTATCATCCAATGTTCCATGCCACACAAAAAGAAGTTTTAAAAAAAAACTTAAATTCTTCAAATTCCCTTCTTTTTTTTCAAATTATGCATTTTTTATCAGAGTATTGTAGCCGTTTTAATTCGCTTTTTTCTGTGCACATAAATCTTGTTCTATGTTTAATAAACAAACCCACTAACCACCCCTCTCCCAAGCACTTATTTCTTCAGTGGAGCTCCTTAATCTAATCCAAATATTTCCACACAGTTATCACCTACCCTCTCTCCTTTTTTTGCGAAGGATCCCTGCGCCGAGCTCCAGTGTCGATGTAAGAGACCTAGATGAGTGGCACGTGGGAAGTGATCCCGACCCCCCTTTCTCACCCTAAGTGCCCATCGAAGGGCCGCCGGGGCGGAAAAAGGGGCCCCCTTTCGATATCGGATCTAATAAAATTGTGGCTCCCTTAACGGAGCTGAGTGCGGCGTCGTGGAAAATGCGGAAACTATCGTTCCTTCCAATAAGCTGTGATTCGTGAGGATGCTCGCAAATTGTATATAGCTGGCTTCCAACGAAGTACAGCGGAAAGGGAAAGTTGGGGGCTGAAAAGAAGACTAGGAGCCTGTAGCAAGACAGTGTTTAATAAGGACCTGTAAGCATGTAGCATACATATGCTTCTTAGCAAAGAATGCTTGCATACCGTATTGTTTTTCAGAAATTACGCTCACACCTTAAATCAAATATAAAATTATTCTGCAATTACAGAAACTTTGAAATTTCATTTGTACTCGTATTTGCAAAATAATGTAAAACTAAGTATTGCCAATGCATTACAATAAAATAACGTTTAACAGACGATAAATAAAAAAATATTACAAATAGAATCTATTTTATTTATTTATTTAGTTATTTTTTTATACTTTTTAGAAAATATACTTTTAACTTACAGACGATTTTTATTTATTTATTAATAAATTAATTATTTTTTAATTAGAAACTGAATACAACTAGTTAATTTGTTTTGCTAATTTATTTACTATTTTTAAATAAAATTATTTTTAACCCATAAATTACATTTTTTGCAGTGCATTACTTGTCTGCTATAAGTATTCAATAAGGATATTTGTTATGTAATATTACTCCAATAAGCTGGAATTCGTGTATATGCTCGCAAATTGTGTATAGCTTCCAACGAAGTACAGCGGAAAGGGAAAGTTGGGGGCTGAAAAGAAAACTGAGATTCTATAGCAGGAGAGTATTTAATAAGGACCTGTAAGCATGTAGCATAAATATGCTCCTTAGCAAAGAATACTTGGCATACGGTATGGTTTTCAGAAATAACGCTCACACCCTAATTCAAACATAAAACTATTTTGCAATTACAGAAACTTTGAAATTTCTTCTCTCTTTTATATTTGCAACTCTGTATTCTAAAACGAATAATGTAAAACTGTGTATTGCCATTGCCAATGCATTATAACAAAATAACGTTTAACAAACGATTAATAAAAAATATTACAAATAGAATCTATTTTATTATTTATTTATTTATTTTTTATACTTTTTAAAAAATATACTTTTAACTTACAGACGATTTTTATTTATTGATTTATATTTATTTATTAATCAATTAATTATTTTTTGATTAGAAACTGAATACAACTATTTAATTTGTTTTGCTAATATATTTACTATTTTTAAATAAAATTATTTTTAACCAATAAACAATATTTTTTGCAGAACATTACTTGGCTGCTATAAGAATACAATAAAGATATTTTTGATGTAATTTTACTCCAGTAAGCTGGAATTCGGGTGAATGGTCGCAAATTGTCTTCCGAGGAAGTACAACGGAAAGGGAAAGTTGGATGCTGAAAAGAAAAGTAGAAGCCTGTTGCAAGATAGTGTTTATAAGGGTCTGTTCTGTAACAATGTAGCACACATATGAGCAACAGCAAGCAAATTTTAACAACGCAATGCAGGAATTACAATTACATCTTAATTCAAATACGAAAAAATACGAAATAAATTTCATTCTAATGTAGTTAACGAAGTCAATTGAGAAAATCCTACATTTTTCTGTTAATTTTTTACTCAAGAAGGGGAATATAATTAAAAATTATAAAACATTACGTAATCTTTAACTTTATTAAATTAGCAATTTTTAGCAATATTAAGAAGTTTAAATTCAACTAAACAATACAGCTGTTAATGAAATTATGTCTAATATGGAGAATTTACTGCTTATGTTTTGCACACAAACGCCCTGAACCTCGTCTAAAACGATAACTGCAAAAATATCGGTCGTTGGAATTGGGCAACTTTATATTTAACCCATTAATGACTCGTCCCTTTGTAGGAACGGTCCAAAAAATGTCTGAATTTCCCAAAATGAACATTTCAACCAAATAATAGTGTTCAATTAGTACCTTGGTATTGTTTCAATTCGTCATTAGCACATAACCATTGTAAAGTGCGTTCTGTAGCAGTTTCAATATGATCTTTATCAAAAGTTACATAGTTCACAATTTCAAGAAAAAAGCTAAGTTTTCAAAGCTATTCCCAGATTCCCAGTTTATGTTAATTGCTGATTTAATTTCTTATAAAATATCTTTTTAAATATTATATCGTAGGCAGAAAAAAATTTTAGTAAAAAAAGTATGTACCCTCTGGGGTCTAACTTAAATTTTAAGGGACGATTTTTCTTTCCTTAATAAAAAAATTATTTTTTACATAATATTTTTTTAATTATTTTTCCTGTCCAGTAAACACTGTTTGTAACCAGTATACAAAATATCTTTGAAAAAAAAAAATGTCAGGCATTAATGGGTTAATAAACCACCAATCACTGGGACAGATACAAGGGAGGTGCGATCGCCCTTCCCTTGAGGGACTCTTCTCTAGCAGTTTTTCGACTTTGAAGTTCCAAAAGGCAATTTTAGATGATCTTCGGTGGTACCATGAGGAGTAGTTGGAATTCGGGGCTCTGATCTGGATTTTTTTCGAAATTGAAGACCGGAACATTTGTAATAAACATGTGTTAACCAATATATGTGCTAAAAGGGGGGGGGGCAAGTAGAAAAAAAAAACAATCGCCCCTCCTTTGGAGAGCATTTCTGGATCCGCCCTTGACCAATCAATTCTATTACATCAGAAGCGTTTCGGTTTATCAAAATGCGGTAACAAACTGTGTAACAAATCAGGCTGACGTCAAATCCTCCGTCCACAACTTTGTGCTATTTTTAGGAGCATGAGTTGAAGCAGCAGAACCCAAACTCTTCTGCTGTATTTACCGTGACTGACAATCGCCTTTGGGCATCTGACAAGATGGCAATTTCATACTCAAATATATATTTTGCCTCCCTTCTCTGAATTGATTTTATTGGAATACTATCGTTTGCACTTTCTTATTATGTCATATATACGTCCCAACACATGACTTTAGTTCCTTTAAACTATTTCTTACATATGTGTGACACAAAACTGTATTTGCGCTGCATGTGTATAATTAAGTGTGGAATGCAATCCAATGAGAAAAGTTGTGCTGTCGAGAGTTGATTGTAATTATTTTCTCCTGTAAGTTTTTCATTTTCCTTAGCTGTATAAATTTCGTTATGCACGTTAATTTGCTAATTAGTTTTACTTAAAGGAGATAGTCAATTAGATCAGCAATGCCTGATTGACTATCAGAAACTTCAAAAAAATTATATTGCTTACTACAAAATTAATGTATTTAAATTTCTGTCATTTTGTATTTTCGATGCTAATTACTTTTTTTGTTTTTGTTTTTAAGAGAAAGGGCTTTTAATTTCTGCCAAAGTGTCAAATTTCTCCTACAATATCTTTGGATTGAATATTTATACTTTTCTTTTTTTTTTTTTTTTTTCATTTTCAATTTTTACAGTTTGATAAACTTAACATGATTTTAATCTTTCCAGAAAGTTTTAGAGACATTTTTCTTTACTATTAGTAATCAAAACATATTTCTTGTTTTCATTAATTTTAAAAATGTATACCTTAATCTCATATGCCTAATTTTTAAAACGAGAACAAACATACTTTTCTTATTCATTTCAAGCTACCGATGAACAAAAGATTTGAAAGGAATAAACTTAGAGACGGAGGGGGGTTTGGGGGGGGGTGCAAAATTGAAGGTTTGACGATTGCTTCAAAGTACATTGCGTAAACCTGGTAAAAATTGGACAAATCCTAAGTTTTTCATGACAAATAGTAATAGAAACCACACAAGAAATACTACTTGGAATTTTATTATTAGTAGGGATTATTTGGTCATTTCATCCTGCTTTCTTCTGATTATTTTATCATTTGTTGTCATGTACGAAATCAATTGAGCTGTAGTTTCTAGCTGACATATGCGGTGTTTTTCAATCAAAACTTGTTTCTGCGAATTGCTAATTCCCTATTAGTTATGCTACCAAACAGCCATTCATAGATTAATAATTTTTTTCCTTATCTTTATCGATATCTGTTCTAGGACGCTCTCTAGCTAAATTTTCCTCAATTTGTTGAATAAATCCAATTTTAGTGAATTTCAAAATATGACATGCATTCATATCATACATACATAACATCTAATGAAAAGTTTCTTAAAGCATTATTAAATAAAACCAATTTGAAAATTATAAAAAAGAAAAAAGAGAAAAGTCAATATTGTCTCCAAATTTGCAGAATCATAAGCAGTTTGTCAATTAAAAATATCGTGGGGAGGTCAAAGTGACCTTCCACCGGGGCACCCCTCTATTTGTGTACGCTTGCTCCCTGTTTATTTGTGCAACAGTTCCCCTTTCGCTCGCATTGTGGGAAATGATTGAACGGTCAGCGATAGCGGCCATACAAAAGAATAACCCCTTTTCGAACGAACGTCTCAGCAGTTCTTTAATGGAATGGAATCTGAGGAAAAATTCAAAAGCGAAAATTAAGATACTAGAACGAGTGTGAAGTTAAAACTAATTAGATTTTTTTTTTTTTTGCCTCCTCTAATTAGGAACGATAATGGTGTCCGCCGATAGGATTAGTGCTGCCATCTATGTTTGAAGAATGTATCTATAATGCTTTCAATTTTATTTCGTTCCTTAACTGATTTTTAAAAATCTTTAACGAAGGAACTTTTTGTCCTGTTTTGCTCGATAACTTCTGAGAAAATATTTAACAATGGTAATATTGAATCGTTTTGCATTGAATATGAATTGCGCTTAAAAGGTGGGGCAAATAGCCCGATACGATGTTAAATCAGTGCTCTGTGGGCGAGGAAATTTCGCCAGTATGATTTTTATTGAAACTAGAAACATTCGATCCATTTTTAAAAACTCTATTTTATTTCACATGACTCGGTCTTTTTTTAAATATTTTTTATCTCTAATGTTACTACCAGCATGATTTAATTCTTCCACGCATTTTTAAAAATTTAATATTTTCTATAACAAAAACATTATCTTGATCTTCATCATTAATTTTTCGTTTCGAAAATACTTAATAGCTAACTAGAACCTGTATTTCTATAGGGTGCTGTCAAAGGTACATATTATACAAACAATAAAAAATGCACACTAAAGCTGCGTTTTTAAAACTTTAATATTGAAGATGTTACGGAAACATTCCCTCACCTCGAACCTTTTCCTAATTCATCAAATATAAAATGCACTTTCAGGACTTTATTTCGTAAAATTTCCGTGAGAGTGTCCCCGAATATATCCTAACGTTACTATCAAATCAAAAATAGCATGAACGTGAGTCCGTTTCACTTTTCGAAAAATTTCTAAGTGTTTTCGAGTTGAATTCCCAGTTCCCTAACCACCCCCTTAAGTCAGCAAAGACAGTCTAAAATTTACAATATTTCTACTACTACTCAAAAAAAAAAAAAAAAAAGCGCAATTGAACCCAGTTTCATAAAGTTGCCAAAGAGTGCTTAACCCATTAATGCCTAGCGTCCCTTTTTAGGGACGGTCCAAAAAAGGAACTGAATTTCCCCAAAATGAACATTTTAACCAAATAATAGTGTTCAATTAGTACCTTGATATTGTTTCAATTCGTTATCAACAGATTGCAGCACATAATCATTGTAAAGTGCAGTTTTAATATGATCTTCATCAAAAATTACATCGTTTACAATCTCAAGAAAAAAAAGCAAAGTTTTCAAAGTTATGCCCAGCTTCCCAGTTTATGTTAATTGCTGAGTTTATTTCTTCTTATAAAATGTCTTTTTAAATACTATATCGTGGGCAGAAAAAAATTGCAGTAAAACAAGTAGGTACCCTCTGGGGTCTATCGTAACTTTTAAAGGACGATTTTTCTTTCTTTAATATAACAATTATTTTTTACATAATATTTTTTTATTGTTTTTCCCGTCCATTAAACACTGTTTGTAACCAGTACACAAAATATCTTCGGAAAAAAAAATGTCAGGCATTAATGGGTTAAAATGCTATTTTTAACGTTAATTTTTAAAATTTCTCCGGGTAAAGGCAATGTATGAACCGCCTGATCCTTCTTAATACCATCGAAGATTTACTAGAAATGAATTTTTTGACTTCAATTTGGAAAAGTCTCCGTGGCAGCAGGGCCAGATTAAAGATTTGGAGGCCCATATGAGTTTGAAATGAGGGGGCCCCTTCACCATATGGATTTGATAAGTGAGATTTTAAATAACTCATATACAGGGTGTCCACTCCAATCGTGGACCAATAGCTAATTCCTAAACCGTTAGAGATAAGCATATAGTTTATTTAGGAAAAAATCTCCAAATTATGAAAGGAATTTTGGGTCTATTCAATGTTTTTCAAAAAATCAAATTTTGAAAGAGTTACGAAATTTAAATTTTTATACAGCCCCCCAGTACTATCAATCATATTTAGTAAAACATTCTTGACACTGTAACGTTTAAAACTAAAAAAAATCACTCTTCTACCACAAAAATTGACTGAGTTATGACGTTTTGAAAAATCAAGATTTTGAAGGATTTCGCATACGGTCCCTTGAGAGATCTCTCGATGACGTCATGAAATAATGCAAAATCTTGATTTTTCAAAACGTCATAACTCGGTCAATTTTTGTGGTAGAAGAGTGATTTTTTTTTAGTTTTAAACGTTACAGTGTTGAGAATGTTTTATTAAATATGATTGATAGGACTGGGGGGCTGTATAAAAATTTAAATTTCGTAACTCTTTCAAAATTTGATTTTTTGAAAAACATTGAATAGACCCAAAATTCCTTTCATAATTTGAAGATTTTTTCCTAAATAAACGATATGCTTATCTCTAACGGTTTAGAAATTAGCTATTTGTCCATGATTGGAGTGGACACCCTGTATATTGTGCAAATATATTTTAATCATTTAAAATTGTTATTATGGAAAACATAAACAATCATAATGATTGATTATGTTACAGGTATAAATAGTGTTAATGGTGAGCAAGACTTAATTTGCATAGGGAGTAAAGCTCCTGCACATGCGCAACTTAATATTTTAGGCGAAATTCATGCGATTCACGCAATAAAATAAGAGTACTTTTAGGCTTTTGCTCCTCTTTTGGCAGAAATTATGCCCTGATGATAAGAAAGAAGTTGGATGGAAGTATGCAGGGGTGCCCACAGGGGGGATTATGGCGCGAGTTGCGCCATCAAAATTTTTGGGGGATTTTTTAAACAAATTATTGATTTATTTATTTAAAATATTTATAAGTTATTTGTTTAATTATTTATAATAATTTTTTAAAATATTTGCGATTTTTTTTAACTGTAAATTATTCATTATTTTTTTTAATTTAAATTATTTCGTTATTACTATTTCTTTATTTATTTATTTTGTGTGTGTGCTTGGAATGTCTGGGAGGGAAAAAAAAGCTATTCTATTCTGTGCATGATTAGTACTTTAAAAAATTTAATAATATATATATAAAAATAATAGTTATAATTTAAATAAATAAATAAATAATATTTAAAAAAATAAATAAATAATATTTAAAAAATAAATAAATGACATTTACAAAATTAAAATAAAAAAGAGGGATTAAAATAAAAAGCACAATAGGGTTGTGAACAATTTTGGGGGGGGAATTTGCGCCATTGAGCTTGGGGGGGGGGGTCACCCCTGGAAGTATGAACGTTTACTTAAGTTCTATTCGCATATCGCACCAAATAATGTGTTTAACGTTTAGCTCAGTGACATCTACAGTTAAAAAGGATATCTTTAGGATTTTTCGGGGCACATTAACAACTGCCTACGTTGCCTATTTAGATTAGACAAAATGATTGCCAGATAGCTCCAAAAGGTCCAACATGCTATTTTTATTAGCCTTGATGTCATCTGGATGTCAGTTTCAATTACTTAAAAATTGATTTAAGCGAGAAATTATGAATCATGGACATTTATTCAGCTGGTTTCTGGGAGACAAGTAAATAGCATTTTACATTCGTGCATTTTAGTGTACCAAAAACGAATGCAATACCTAAAAAGTTAGATAAGATGGTTGAATTTGCATGAACATATCCATGTCAATAACAAAAATACATTCTCGTGGTTTGTATTGGAAAATCGAACTTTTCTTGATTATTCTTTTGACTAACAGTGAGTTCTCGTCGTATACTCTATCAATGAATACATATATTTATTGGCAATTATTGTCTCAAAGTATTAGCTAGCTCTTTAAGGTTTAACAGTGCTATTTCAGAGCAAGAACTGATCCTATTATTTTATATGGTAAAATGCAGAATTACATGGCTAATAAAAGATTCCTATTCTGAAAAAACCAGTCACCAAGATATATTTTAGTCGCCCATGCGATCTGACTCCCGAGATTTGTCAGATTGTAGTTGTAACTATACATGCTTTTTGCCATTTAAGTCGCAACTTCAATTGGTCAAAAAGTACTTACAAGCAGTTTTGTCCTCTACTAAAAAAGAAAAAGATCCTCTTCCAAACCACACGCGAGAGAACGTGGCCTCAATTACCAACAAGGGCGTAAGAAAAGCCCTGCCTCGGTGGCGCGGAGAGCGTTGACTACAGGCAAACACAACCAGTGCCTTCTCATTACAGCGCGAACCACCACTTTTTTCCTTCCCCCGCCACCAGTGCCCTCATGGCCTTTATGTAAACAACCACCCAACGCGCTGATAGACTCGTTATGGAACGGAATAGATGATTTTTACACCGTGAGGCGCCGAAGAAACAAAGTGGAGAAGCAAAAAAAACTAAGAAAGCGAAACCCTGTCTTTTGAGGGGGAGGGGGTGTATACTACCTGGGATCGAAAGGTCTGCGGAGGGCTCGTGGCGCCCGGAAGATGCGGCCCGCTGACAGGATGATATCGTTTTCTGTGTGTGTGGGCTGGCTGTTGCTTTCCGTTACACATAGTCTCAAATCACTTTCATGATGGATATTTATTCCTTTTCTTTCATAGGGGTATATTTTTATCTTTGTTTCTCAGGAAGGGAGGTTATAGATCACAGAATGTGAAAGGAAGACAATTTAATCTTTTAATCCGTATTGTATGTATATAATACGTGTATTATTTATTGTATGTGCCTGTAAATATTTAAGAGTTTTTGACAATGAGAGACATATAGCAATGAATGTGTAAAATCACTCGTATTTTTAAAAATCATACTGTTTGCCACAAAATCCTTATAAAAGATGTAAAAGGCTCTTTTAGGTTGCAGTCCCGAATCCTGAAAAAACTCTTTTTCAAAGAAAAAGAATAAAATATCTAAAAAAAAAACAAGGAATCTAGTTTTGTAAAAATATATCGAAGTTTGAAAGTAAATCAAAAAATAAAAATAACAAATTCCAACAACAAATAAATGCTTCTAAAAAAAACTCTATTAAATAAAGTAGGGCTTTGTATTGAGAATAATATGTTGTCCTGTCCCTATTCCATAATGAATTGCACAAGTAGTTTTCAAAGTATGATTCGCACAAAATATGTTTTTATTGAAATAAAGTTGAAGATCATTTAATTAAATCGAATGAAATGAATTCAATGCGCTATTATTTGCGTGCTTGCCCTTTGAACTAGTACGAAAATTCAAAATATGAAAGTAAATTATTTTCATATTAATCTTTCAATATTATTATACATTTCCCGATTTCTAATGTGTAATCCAAGAAATATTTTGATGGATTTACTTATTTTGAGCTATGCTGAATATGTTTTGGTTATTTATTCGTTTCTTTACTCGGTTCTTCTCGCCTTAGACTAAACAATGACGAAGATGAAGTATTGTTTATCAAGACGGTTTTGATTCAGTAAATTTAAAGATCTTTGTTTTCCACCGAATCTATGATATCTCACCAAAGACTGCACCCGAAAAAAAAATGATTAATTCAGAGTCAGCTTGCGTCGTCAACCTGTTACATTATACGTATCGTAAATGTTACATTATATTCTGGAATTGGGGAACACAGTTTCTCAAATATTTCTTCTCAACCACCAGTAGCGAAGTTTAAAAAAAAAATAGTTATGTGTCAATAAAGCATTTACTTACCACAAAAGCCAATGTTTTTATTTCCTTTTTTTTTTTTTTTTTTTTGAATTTAGAGTGCTATTAATTTTTACGAAATGGTGCAAAGGCGACATCCATAAAGTTTTCCTGGAGTGCTAGACCCCATTAGTATACCGCTGTTTAATTATTCACTTTCTGTTTTTTTTTTTTTTTTTGAAGCTCAAAAAATTACTTTGGAATAATAGTGAAAACTTTACTTTTAGCGCTTAATTTACAAGTCTGAATCAAAACTTCCAGTTTTTTCATCAGGAGTTTAAAAAAAACTTTATTCTATTTCTGAAGTATACTTACATAAATAAAATATCAATTCTCAGAAGCAAACTATTAAAAGAAAAATCTTACAGCAAAGCATTTGATTTTTTTATGTAATTCGAATCATAAAAACGCTCATAACTTCAAAATCCAATAGGTCTTTGTTTTATTTAAGCAGACTGCCTGTCACGCGCTTCACAATGTCAATTTAATGACTTCATTCATGCTCTGGGTCTTTCTACCTGAAATCCAAGACGGAAGAAAACATTATCTTCTGCTTTGAATTCATTTGGCTGTAATTTTAGTAGATGCAATACGGAACGCTTTGCTGGAAAAGCATAATGCATAAAGAAACAAGAGCAGTGACTTGCCTCTGACAAAAGATATTCGAATTCGACCGTAAGTTGAGAAGTTCGTCTGCGAATGATTGACTGGATCTGTCGCAAGATAAAACAGACGCATCATTTATTTATCTGTCACTTTTCTGTTTGATATTTTAGCGCAAAAAACACGCAGTATCTTTAAATTGAATATTCACACAGCTTAAAATATCAGTTGAGGTAATTATCAAATGCCTTAAAAGTTAGTTTTAAAGTTTTGATTGGGGCTTTGTGTGGGAGAGAGTATTTATTACATGACACTATCTCCTAATCTGAGCCTGATTGTAAAAAGTTTAGGAGAAAAAAATTTGAGCTAAACGAACATAAAAGTTTTGGACTTATTAAAAAACAATTGAGCATTGGTGAGTGGTTGAGAGGTAAGTGCTCCTCTGATAAGGTGACCTTCAATGTATCGACAATGTTTCCTCTTTATTGGGTAATAGAAAAGGGTAATTGGCACTGAATAGAGCTGGGTTACTTTCGTAGTCACTTTGTAATGTCACTCCAATTCAAATCGGCGGTAATTACCATTTCTTGTTACCCGAAAAGATGGAAACATTGTCAATGTCATAACTCAACTTTCCAGAGGAGCATTATACTTAGGTATTGTCCACCAAGGGTCCGTGGATATGAGCATCATAATTTTAGGGGCACCAAAAGTGTGTACAATTCTTTCTTCCTTCTTTTAATTTTATTTCATTTCGTTATCTTATTTAGGACAACTCACACAATAACAGTTCTAGTGTACATTCAAGGGCCCCGCTATGAAATTTCATATGAGGTCACTGTGACCTCCTAGAAACCTCTTTATTCTACCCTTTGTTTTTTTCGACAACTTGGATACAGCATTGTAAAATTGCGCTATCTTTCAAAACTTTCTTTCAAAATATCAGTGACGTTTGATGTCCTTCCTTCTCATGCATACATATGAGTGCGTTCTACTAATATTGGATCATTTGGTACAATGCGGAATTTCATTCAGCAAAAGGAAAAACTCCTCTTCCCAAAATCTTCGGCTCGCCCCCCCCCCCCCCACAACAGTGTACATTTTAGTAAGATTAGTATACCACAGATATGGGGTAGCTTTATTGTGTAGCTTTTTAATACCAACTACTGTGAAAATACACGAATTATCCTGTGTGGGGGCATCAATTTTTAACACGAGTTGGGTGTCACTTTGGCTTGATCAGGGTCTGATTTCCAAATGGGCCAACTTAGGCAAGACTTAGGGTTCCCGCTTTTTAGGGTCCTCGAATGTCTTTACTGTTATTGTCGACAGCTAAAATTGTAAGGTTTGACAACAAGGGTACCAAAAATAGGTGTTTATCCAGAGCCTCTAATATCGTAATTGGGACCTGGCAATGTCAGCAGCCAAGATTTTGATGATTTTAAAACACAGAATTTACTTTCCCTACACCAGCTCTGAAAAACAATCATGTTCATGAAATACGAAACTTACGTTTTAAGTCAACAAATAACGACATTAATTAATCTTTTCAGTCAAAAAAAATGTTGCATGGATGAAAATAAAAACATGAGAATGACCACTTAACTCATAAATACTCTTTTTCTTGCCATAAGTTACTTTAATTGAATAAAAATACCCATTTCTACCTTTCATAGTCATAATTTGCTTATACGAAAGACCTCCAACAGTGGTTATGTTACATAATTACTTTGCAAAATGTAAAAAATTTTCAGTCCTTTTTCAACTTACCAAAAAGCTCTTCAGATTTTATCAAAAAATTTATTTCATAATTTATTCACTTTATTCATGCTATGAAAACGAAATGAAACTCGATCTCCTGTTTTTTTTCCCCCTTCGTTTTTAACTCGAGCGACTCTGGTTTATCATCCACAGATGTGTGACTAGTCATTATTTCATCAAAGAGATAACCCACTGGAACGCAGCAACAGGGCTAACAAGCCGACAGCTACAACATTCCGAGTGAAGCTATTATGAAAAGCAAGACTTTACAATGGCTAATAACGACGCACGCCTAAATCACGGAACCATAAAATAAAAAGATACAAACGTGATTCTATTCCAGCGGTCACATTTCATAAAAGAACAAGCACGACACGTCATCTGCTCTGAAATGCAACCAACACGAGAATAAATATTAAGAAAGGTGAAACAAAAAAGTTTTTACTTATATTTTCTTTTTTCTTTATTTTCTGGGAGAATACATTGAGTAAATTATTGATATTTAGGACCGAGCGTTGGCGACATTTTAGAAAATGGCGATATAAACTACAGTGCTTCAGAAGTTGACCTTTATTTAGTTTTTTTTTTTTTTTTCAAAGGTTTGCCTTGTGTTTCATCTACTTATATTTCACGTTGATGAGGAAAAAATGTACTGACCATTTTTGATAATTTCGCTTTGTTCTATATTTTGCTTTGGCTGAATTAAGTATGCCTTGCATGATTTTTTTCAAAGGGGAGAAAGATAGCTTAAAAAATTAATTTTAATTTAACTTAATGGAAAGTTAACTTCTTAAAAAGTAATACATAACAAAACTTATTCTTGCTGATTTTAATAAAACAAGGTAAATAAAAGAAACCTTGTTCAAGAAAATATTTTTTTTCCATCGTTTTTGTGATTTCATATTGAACTGATTTCGGTTTTTGCTTCCGTTTTCCTGAATGATATGAAGTTGACTCTTACAAAACAAATAAATTCGAACTCAAAGGAGATTGGAAATTGCTTTGTTGTAATAGAAAATTGAAAGACAAAATTGACATAAAAATAAACATTTTACTATCGGCTTTTTTACTGCATGAATATCTTTTTCAACTTTTCCTCGAACACACACGCACTTATATATATTAATCAATCTTTTTTTTAGTGAGTTTTGATTTCGTACTTTGGAAATTTTTCTATTTTATATGTACTTTAACGAAGGGCTCTCTTTTTTAAACCATATATTGCACTACTTTGTTCTTGATACTCATTAGCGTTTTAGTATTATTGGGAGGAATTAAGCTCGATTTGTAATCACGCCGGTGCAATATGTTTTGTTCTCTTTCTATTGTCGAAAGAAATAAATGTAGCTATTGTTTCTCTGAACATGAAAACGCCGAGTGAATTTTGAGGGAAGATGCATGCACTCGCTACTTCAGGGGGGCGAGCAACTTTTTTAAAACGGTACACAAATATACGTGCTAATCAGTTTTTTTTTATCAATCTCAGTTCGAGCACAGTCGTTGTGGTACTTGCCAATACCATCCCTATTGCTGTCCTATGTTTGTATGTGCTGTATTTAAAATTTAAAAAAAAATCAAGAAAATACATCTGGCACTTTCCTAAAGCAACGGAGGGAACAACTGCCTCTCCTAATTCCTCTCATAGATAATATTAGTATTAAATAACGGCGGGTATCTGCTACACTTTAAATACTTAAAATTGAAATATTTACTCATAAAATAAATCGGAGGCCTAAAATAGCGAACTTTTATTTTTCCTGTATGCAAGGAGTCGTATTTATTAAGCCCAGTTTTCTTTGATTTCCTAAGTACAATAGAATCAATGTTTTGCTTTTATTTAAAAAGCACAAATTATGTTTATTTTATACATTTTTCTAGTGTTTTAAAACAAATTCTATTTTAAATAAAAGCTGTCGTGTGGAAAAAACACGCACTATGTTTAATAACGAATTGCAAGAAGTTTTTGTTTTTTGAATTTGTGTGAACAGATGGGGAAAGGTAGGAACACCCCGAACTAAAATTGTTGGCGATACAAAAATTCTAAAATTTAACAAATAACTTGTCGAAAATAAAACTTGAACATTTCCCAATAATACGAACAAGCAGACATATCATGCACACATAACATGAGAGGGAACACTGAGCACCGTTAAAAATGCTGAAAGAAAGAAAAAAGAAAAAAAAAAGTTGCAACATTGTCTACAAATTTTTCGAATAAATAAATCAAAATTTTTGGAGTAAGGACATTTTGGGAAGTCACAATGACCTCCCTTAAGAGCGACCTCTAAGGGGGGCGCAATTTTTCAAGTTCGCCACGGACGCTGGGCCCCCTATACGCTACTGCCTGTGATATAGTACAGACTTGTATTTTGTAAGATTTTTTAATTATTAATTTTATAGTTAGTATAAAGCCAATTGAGGGGACTAAATATTAGCTTTAAATAGTCAATAATTCGAATTATTCAAGTTTAAGTTAGAAAGAAAGAACAGTAGTGTCTTAGGAAGCAGCAGAAAAAAGGTAAAAAAATATTGTTACAAATCTTGTAAATAGTTGTTGTTTTTCCTGCCTTGCATCATTTTCATTAGTTTTGGTTTTATCTGACGTCATGTTGCAAAAGTATCTGAAGATATCACTTTTATCACTTGTATACCGGCCCCGTAACACTTTGTAGTTTTTACACTTGCCCTAACTTTAATAAGCGTGAAGACATTTTCGCTCGGAGTGGTGTTTTTCTTTTTATTTCTAGCGTTTTCTTGAATGAATTGTTTAAAGTTATGAATGATTTGGAATATTCCAGATATTACTAGAAAGTTGTCGGGAATTCTTTCCGTGTATAAATAGCTGGCCTTGAACACAAGTCAGTCAGTTTTTCTCAGATTGGATTATTGAGAGGCTCGTTTTTATTCGCTTTGGGCGAATGTTGTTTTTGCTTTTGTAATTGCTTAATTACTGTTCACGTTAGATACGTGGTGCTGAGTTACTGTTGAGAGTACAGTGTACTGTGTGCTGCCTAATTGCTGGATGTTTAGCAATTGTTTCCTGCTCTTATTGTAAATAGTGTACATACTTGTAAATAAATTTATAGTTACTTCCTCAAGATTTTAATGCTCATTTAAAGAAAGTTGAAGGTGCTACGAACTCGTTACAATTTTGGCGCCCAACGTGGGGCATCTTCAAGGACTTTCTTGGAATTACCTGTGAATTCGGACTTTTCTTCCTAAGGACTTTTTGACTTCGGAATTTTATGGTGATTACTCGAGCAATGGAGGAACAACTGCAAAAACTCCTTGATGCGATCAACGCTGTTAAAAGTGACATGACTGCGAATCAAGAACAATTAAAAAATGACATGGCTGCGAATCAAGAACAATTAAAAAATGACATGGCTGCGAATCAAGAACAATTAAAAAATGACATAGCTGCGAATCAAGAACAATTAAAAAATGATCTGGCAACAAATCAAGAACAATTAAAGAGTGATTTAACCGCGAGCATAACTTCAAGTCAAGAAGAAATTAAGAGCGATCTAACGTCAATGAAAAGTTTGGTGGAAACTAAATTTACCAACATAGAAAATAAAGTGGAGGTTCTAGAAGAAAAAGTTGACAGCGTTGAGAACCGAATCACCACAGTAGAAAACCATATGGAAAAGAAAATTAAAGAAATTGAATCAAAGTTATCAGCATCCTCCAACAACTCAAGTGACTGTGTAGCTGCAGCTGGAACTTCTCGTCCATCCATCAAACTGGCCACGTTTGACGGGAAGACCTCGTGGAATATTTACAAGAAGCAGTTCCTCATCGTTGCAGAAGCAAACTCCTGGGACTCTTCCACGAAAGCCTGTCACCTTGCAGCCTCGCTGAGAGGGGATGCAGCTGATATACTACAGACCTTTCCAGAGGACAAGCACCGTGACTTCGAAGCCTTATCATCGGCCTTGGAGCTTCGCTTTGGCGAATCCTGCCAAAAAGAATTCAGCCAACTTCAGCTCAAATCCCGACTCCAGAGGGCTGGAGAGACTTTGCAAGTTTTTGCAGCAGACGTTGAGAGGCTCTCCCATCTCGCCTTCTCGGACTGTCCTTCGGGTGTTCGCGATAGCCTGGCCCTGAACTACTTCATAGATGGAGTGCGAAATCCAGAAATTCAGACGGCTCTCCGGATGGCGGACATCAAAGATCTTAAATCCGGTCTGGTCTACGCAATGAAGTTCGAGGCTGCACAGCAAACATCCCGTAAGGATCGCCACTCAATCAGGGGCGTGGAAGTAAGTGTCCAGGATTCAAACTCAACTCGTCTCTCGGAAGTTGAGCGACAAATCAAAGAGATCTTGGGGACCCTGAAGAAGACTCGCAAAGACCAAAGTGGACAGCCACTGAAGTGCTGGAAATGTGGCGGTGAGGGCCACGTACGAAGGAACTGCGAAGCCCGCCAAGAAACAAGAGGGAAGGGTACCTCTTCCTCTCCAGCTCAGGAAAACTAAGCTATGGCAATCTCGCGGGGCGGAGGTCGCCAAATTGGAATGAGCCCCATCCTAAAGTTTTCCAGATTTCTTCAAGAAGTGGCGGCTGCAACGGACTCTTCATTTACGCTTATGTGAATGGGTTTCCCTGCGAAATGATTGTGGACACAGGAGCCAACGTTACCATTATTAAGACTGATGTGGCTCGTCAATTTGGACTCAAGATCTTATGGACGCCGCCCTGCGTTACTCTCCAAACTGTGACAGGTGACAAAATCGAGATTGAAGGAAAAGTGAACTTAGAAATAATGTTCGGGAGTGCCACTTACCATCACACGGCATTCGTCGCTGACATTACAGATCCCTTCATTCTCGGACTGGACTTTTTGAGAAAATTTGATTTTTCTATCGACTTTAAAAATAATGAGCTGCACTCGATGAGGGAAGACATAGTGATTTTCAATACCGAAAATAACTTAAAATCTGCTCATCAAATAATAGCCCAAACTGATTCATTGATTCCCTCTAGATCAGAAGTACTAATACCTGGCTCCATCAAGGAAAACAACAGCTTTAAATTCGGCTTAATTGAATATCCTAACCAGAATAATAGCCCAAAAGGAGTACTAGTGGCATCTACACTTGTGGACCTTTCAAAGAATGCAGTTCCTGTGAGAGTCGCCAATGTAAGTGAAAGACCGAGGAATATTAAGAAAGGAGAAGTGTTGGCAACTTGTACTCCCGTAAACTGCATCATCAGAAGAATTGATTCCTCCTCCGCTGTGTCTTCCGAATCCTTGACTTCGAAATTAATTGGGAGTGCAGCATTATCGAAGGATCAAAGATACGCTGCGGAAAAATTGGTGGACGACTTCAAGCAGGTGTTTTCATCTACACCCGAAGATGTTGGTCGCACGAGTTTAGCGCAGCATAGGATCGACACTGGAGATCATCCCCCTATCAAGCAGCATCCAAGACGACTACCGTTCGCCAAGAAGGAAGAGGTTGAGATCCTCGTAAAAGAGATGCAGGAGAATGACGTCATCGAACCCTCATCCAGTCCTTGGGCATCCCCTATCGTCTTGGTCCGAAAGAAAGACGGCTCCACCAGATTTTGTGTTGATTACCGACGCCTGAATGACATCACCAAGAAGGACAGTTACCCTCTTCCACGGATCGATGACACTCTGGACACCCTTTCCGGACACAAGTGGTTTTCGACCCTGGATTTAAAGAGCGGCTACTGGCAGGTGGAGATACACCCCGACGACCGAGAGAAGACGGCGTTTACAACCGGACAAGGCTTGTGGCAGTTTAAAGTGATGCCGTTCGGCCTCTGCAATGCACCAGCCACGTTCGAGCGTCTTATGGAATCAGTGCTACGAGGACTCTCTTATGAATCCTGTCTTGTCTACTTGGACGACATCATCATCATAGGACGCAGTTTTGAGGAACATTTGGCTAATCTTAGGAAGGTGCTGCAGAAGCTTAAGGAAGCCAACCTGAAGTTAAGCCCGTCCAAATGTAATTTGTTCCGCCGTGAGGTGAACTACCTTGGTCACATTATTTCTTCTGAGGGTGTAAGAACAGATCCAGATAAGGTATCTGCAGTCAAGAATTGGAGCCGCCCCGAAAATGTCCATCAGCTGCGAAGTTTCCTGGGGCTCTGCACGTACTACAGGAAGTTTGTGAAGGGTTTTTCCAACATTGCACGACCTTTGCATAAGCTGACGGAGAGCAAACAAAAATTTGAATGGTCCAAAGAATGCGAGGATGCATTTCTACAGCTGAAGGAGGCTTTGACATCAACGCCTATTCTCTCTTATCCTCAGCCTGAAAAATCCTTCATACTTGACACTGATGCGAGCCACGAGAGCGTTGGAGCTGTTTTATCTCAAGAAATAGACGGTAACGAACATGTCATCGCCTACTGGAGCAAATGCTTATCCAAGTCGGAGCGAAATTATTGTGTCACGAGAAAGGAATTGCTCGCCATAGTTAAAGCTGTAGAACATTTCCATCATTACCTCTACGGCCGTAAATTCCTGCTCCGGACTGATCATGCTTCTTTAACTTGGCTTTTGAATTTCAAGAATCCAGAGGGCCAGGTAGCCAGGTGGATACAGCGGCTCCAGGAATATGACATCGAGATCAAGCACCGAAAAGGTTTGTCACACGGTAATGCTGACGCATTATCAAGAAGACCTTGTTCCGAGAACTGCCATTATTGCTCCCGAATTGAGAAACAGTACGGGACGACAATCCCTACTGCCTGTCAAGTTACTGCTACTTCATCATCTTCAGATCCTGATCCATGGAGTGATGACCAAGTAAGAAAAGATCAGCTTGAAGACCCAGACCTAAAGCCTATCATAGAGTTAATGGAAAAGGACAGTCGGCGACCTAGTTGGCAAGACGTTTCTCTCTACAGTCCTGCAACGAAAAGATACTGGGCTCTATGGAAATCTCTCCAGTTGCGAAATGGCGTCCTGTATCGGAAATGGGAATCTGACGATGGCAAAGCATTTAAATGGCAGTTACTCCTTCCCAGATCAAGAATTCCAGACGTTCTAAAGGAATTGCACAGTAGTCCGACTGGAGGACACTTTGGTATCTTGAAAACCCTCCACAAGGTTCGAGAGCGCTTCTTCTGGAGCAAGGCGAAGGATGACGTAGAGAAGTGGTGTCATTCTTGTGACGCCTGTGCTGCCCGTAAAGGACCGAAGAGAAGAAGCCGCGGGAAGCTACATCTTTACAACGTAGGAGCTCCTTTCGAACGAATTGGGATCGACATTCTTGGTCCTCTACCGAAAACTACTGATGGGAACAAATACATCCTCGTTTCCATTGACTATTTCACCAAATGGCCCGAAGCATATTCCATTCCGGATCAAGAAGCTACCACTGTAGCAGAGACTCTAGTCCAGCATTGGATCTCGAGATATGGAACACCTTTGCAGATCCACTCCGATCAGGGGAGAAACTTCATCTCTGCTGTGTTTAAGGGCCTATGTAAAATCCTCAAAATTGAGAAAACTCGAACGACACCACTACACCCACAATCGGACGGCATGGTGGAGAGATTCAACAGGACAATCCTTAATAATCTCTCGCTTATGGTCTCCAAAAATCAACAGGATTGGGACAAGAAACTTCCTCTGTTCCTGCTGGCCTACCGCAGTGCTGTCCACGAGACCACCGGATATTCCCCATCACAGATGCTCTTCGGCCGAGAGCTTCGGCTACCTTGTGATCTCGTCTTCGGTCTCCCTCCAGATGCGCCTTCATCGCCTGAGGAATACGTCCAGGATCTCCAGGCCCGGTTGGAAGACGTTCATCACTTCGCACGGGAGCGAATCAACATCGCGACGGAGAAAATGAAGACCCGATACGACACAAGGTCCACTGGCCATGACTTTCAAGAAGGTGACAAGGTGTGGCTATGGAATCCCATCCGACGTAAAGGTCTGTCACCCAAATTGCAGTCGCATTGGGATGGACCCTACACAGTCCTCCACCGGCTGAACGACGTCGTAGTGAGGATCCAGAAGTCATCACATTCAAAACCTAGGGTTGTCCATTATGATCGGCTAGCCCCATACTATGGCCATAGTTCGTAAAATAAATCTAAAGCTACCATGGTAATTTGTTTGTAAATTTTGTAAATAACTTTTGCCTTTAATTGTTTGTAATATTACTCTATCAATGTTATTATTTCTTTCATGTTCTCATTGTTATTGTTTATCATGTTTATGATTGGTCATCATGTAATGTGTGCATCTGTAAGTTTTCCCTTGCTTCCTTTCTGGGGATTGTACTGCCCGGGACGTGCAGTCCTTGGGAAGGGGGCAATGTTACAAATCTTGTAAATAGTTGTTGTTTTTCCTGCCTTGCATCATTTTCATTAGTTTTGGTTTTATCTGACGTCATGTTGCAAAGGTATCTGAAGATATCACTTTTATCACTGGTATACCGGCCCTGTAACGTTTTGTAGTTTTTACACTTGCCCTAACTTTAATAAGCGTGAAGACATTTTCGCTCGGAGTGGTGTTTTTCTTTTTATTTCTAGCGTTTTTTTGAATGAATTGTTTAAAGTTATGAATGATTTGGAATATTCCAGATATTACTAGAAAGTTGTCGGGAATTCTTTCCGTGTATAAATAGCTGGCCTTGAACACAAGTCAGTCAGTTTTTCTCAGATTGGATTATTGAGAGGCTCGTTTTTATTCGCTTTGGGCGAATGTTGTTTTTGCTTTTGTAATTGCTTAATTACTGTTCACGTTAGATACGTGGTGCTGAGTTACTGTTGAGAGTACAGTGTACTGTGTGCTGCCTAATTGCTGGATGTTTAGCAATTGTTTCCTGCTCTTATTGTAAATAGTGTACATACTTGTAAATAAATTTATAGTTACTTCCTCAAGATTTTAATGCTCATTTAAAGAAAGTTGAAGGTGCTACGAACTCGTTACAATATTTTAGAGAGCATTCCAGTATTTTTGATACGGCAACCTAGCTTCGGTAAAGTTTTTTTTTTTTTTCCTTTCTGACAGAAAAAAACTTTATTATTTCCTTACAGTCCTTTAAATTTTTCTTTACAAATCTACATACTAGTTTTCATCATCTATATACAAAATTAGATTATCTGTCAGTTTCATATTTTCATATTGCATAAAATTAAACTGAAAACATCGATTGGATTATTTTTCAGATATTCTCCAGAGATAGTAAATACAGGAAAGGTGACAGAAATCCCTCAACAACTTTATGTTTGAACTGCAATTTCTTCTACTGCTTTTATTTTTCTTAACAGAAATTGATAACCTGCATCACCTACGAGCGACTTAATTTCATTTGTCAACAGGCCCGTCATTTCAGTTTTTCCAGGGGCGAGAGGGGTCAAAAGATGCAAACCCAATGCAAATTTCATTGCAAAATAAAAAAACAACTCCAACTTATATGTAAATACACTCCCCCTGACCCCCCTAAATGACGGGCCTGTCTGTCAATGATTCGTATTTCATATGGATATGAACCAACAACTAAATTGAAACCAGACTTAAGTTATTTTTCAAATGTTTTCCAAATTTGCTCAAAAATTAAATAAAGTCTCAGAGCGTTGCTTCGATAATTGATTTGTAAAACAGACCTTTTATAGTCAAGAGAACCTATA
This sequence comes from Uloborus plumipes, assembly GCA_038373865.1. Lineage (NCBI taxonomy): Eukaryota > Metazoa > Arthropoda > Arachnida > Araneae > Uloboridae > Uloborus > Uloborus plumipes. The sequence goes on from JAXGGA010000392.1 coordinate 165,607, forward strand.
AAAGGAAGATTTTGTACAACATTTACAGAGTGGGAGCTATTTGTGCTAGAGAAAAAGCGGAAAAACCAGAATGTCCATCATCCGAATATTGCCCACATACGTATCTTTTACTATTTTGCTATATAGTTCTAACTATTAGACTGATAAATCGCACTCAAGAAGTTGTTTATGAAACTGAATATCTAGCCAACCAGACAACATGACACTAATTACATCAATGCACAATAATTCTACCTATTAGTTTGATTAATAGCACTTAAGAAGTCGATTTCGAAACCGAATACGGGGTAATCAGAAGAGAATGACACTAATTGAGACTCACAATATTTTAGATACGCTGTCTTAAGATCGTAACCTTATATCATATACGGGATCTTCTCGGAATATGTGAACGCTGTGAAAGTGCTTAGTCTTTCTTTTATCTTTCCCACTTGTTTGGCTCTTTCACGACTCTTAACGCTCGATAAGTTCCAGGAGTTCTCGCAAGTAAGTACTCTGACAACTCATTCTGTCAAAAATATGCCACATCCTTGTCATATACAAAACCTCATTTTTTACTGCAAATCACCGCGATGGCGAAAAGCAAAAGGCAGACCGTAATATTTCCGCAGAATGTTATCTTCCTCGGAACGCTTTATCTGAACTTCGCCAAGTCCTACTCGCCAACTACCAAGATTAATACACGACTCTATGAGAAAGTTAGGCTTTGAAGAGATTCATAGCGCTCTCTTCGTGTATCTTGTAGCTCGTCAACGAGCTGAAGATGGTTGACCTCCAGAGGTCATATTCCACTGGCCGTAAATATGACGAGGAGACGAGTTAGCTCCAGAGGGCCTCCTGATGCTCGCCAGACCATCGGGCACAGATATCTCTTTAAATGACGAGGAGGAAAAAAATTCCATGTATTGGAGAATAACTACAGGCACAGCATCATCTCGTGTCTATGTTGTTGGCATTTGCCATAAATATAGCTCTGCGGCACACCAAGCCATGCCGGTCTTCCATATTTGGTTTCCTTATTAGTTTTCACTTCCACATGTTATAAAATAAATAAACGTAAAAGAAACGAATAGACTGATCAGAACAGTGGTGAATGTATGTATAATGTCGCAATTGCAGGGACGTCATTTCAAGTTTTTCCAGGGGGAGCAAAGGGTGAAAACTCAATGCAATTTCATCAGAAATCAGCAAAAACCACGCCTACTTGTATGTAAATCCATTGATTTCTCAAAATCCCCCCCCCCCCGATTTAACAGCCTACCCCTAAATGACGGGCCTTCAAAAGACTCATACGGCACATGGGCACCAAAGAGGATTCAAAAGCATGCATGGAAAATATTAACTTACGCACATTTATTTCAAAACAGCTGCACACCTTTTTTTCTTGTGGGTAGGTTTGGAGAGGTTACCGGCTAAAAAATTATTTGATACGTAGCTTCACAGCAGTGAATGAAAAATGCATTCTTTTGCTTTCTTTGAACACCATTCTGTTGAAGATTTTCAAAAGTTCCCGCACACTGTTCAAACGATGAAAATGAAGGAAACGAATAAGATAATCACTATTTTCATATCCAGGTACCCCTCTCGTTCAAGATGTTGCGGCTGGTTGCTATCAGCTACCTCATCCTGTCACTTCCCAAAGCTATTCCTAAAATTCACAAAGACTCGAGATGGGACAGTCGTTGCATTCTTCTCTAGCCTAACCGCATATTTTTATCTGCTTACTGTCTCGAAATTAACATGTGAATTTTAGAGATTTAGCACTCTATGTAGGAAATTAAAAGCATTTTAAAATATATTAACTGAATGTTTAGCTACTAAATCATATTTTCAACATAGTGCACGTGTCTCTGTCTCTTCTGGACAAATGATTGTTTCAACAGAAAAAAAAAATTGGGAGGAACATAGGAGGATTTTTATTATAAAACGTTTTGTGTTTGTTTATTTCAAATAGGACTGTGCATTGGCTCCTCACCATTTAAAGACCTAGTACGTTCCCCATCCATTCTTTCATGTGCCGCGGGTACCACAATTGGATGGTATTATGCAAAAAGGAGTTAACGCACAAAACATAAAAAAATGGGTTATCCAACTCTGATGGTAAAATATGTTGCTTTTTACATCAAGCAAAAATGATTTAAGCCCTATCAGCGTTTCATGGTAACATATCATTGGTAGATTGATACAGAGCTCATGATTTTTGCCAGAGTTTGTTGACTTTAAAGCCCATTATCTCAAAATCAGGTTTTTGTGGGTTAACTCCTTTTTGCATAATGCCATCCAATTGGTAGATCGCCATATGGGGAATTTCGACGTCCATTTTCCAACTATATTACGGCAACTGGACTCTCACGATGCAAGACTGCACTGTTAATTACATTTTGCCGAGAGCATCCGACCCAAATATAGTCGACTCTCGATAATTCAAAGTCAAAGCCACCTCAAGAGTTTAGGAGCCAGTGATAACTTTGAGATAAAGAATATTCGTGTTATAAGGCTTCGAGTTATTGAGAGTGAATTGATGTACAGCTCAAGGGATCATGAATATACCACCTAATTATAGAACGCACGTTGGCCCTGACGATTTTCTGCATCGTGAAAATCCACAAACTGGAGCCGAATTTGAACTTGGTCGTAAGAGGTCAACACCTTACTGCAACGCCTCTCTCCATCTCTCTCTCTCTTTGCAGGTTTAATTAATTATTTAAACGTAGGGTAAAAGCACCAGTAGTCAGCCATTTAAGAGATCTTTTGTTGATCTTGGCTAACCTAGAACTTTCAGCTATCAATACAGCAACAAAAACAAGGTAAAACTTTAGAATGAACCTTCCTGATAGTGAATCATCTTCTTGTTTCAGAAATTATAAAAAAAAAAAAAAAATGTTAAAATCCAAGCTGTTGTCAACACTAGTAAATGCTCCAGTAGTCGGCCACAGAATCATCTTACCTGAAAAATAAGCAGAATCGCAATCTTGGATGACGGGCACACCATTCAACATGAAATGACTCATTACTAATACAAAAAAAAGTACCCAAAACTTAACTGTCACTGGTTGATGATTGAGGATAGGTACATGAATATGTGAATGCGTCATATCTGATTTTGAATTAAAAATGTACTATTTATGAGGAGTTTTATGTCATTGTGGACTGGAGACTGGCCGACTACTGGAGCACTTACCCTACTACATATTTGTTTCATTCAAATATATATCATCATTTATCATTTGAACTCACTATGAATTAGAACACAGAGAGTTGTTTTCCGAGCTTATAAATGAATTTATGGACCCCATACGAAGCTGTAATTAAGTACACTATTTTGGTTATGATTTAATTGAACTGGATTACAGGAAATAATTGTAACATGGAGGAGGTGAAGTGAAGAAATATTGGGAAAATCAATCAAATTACTAGAGAAATGATTATCTACGTTCAGTACGGAAGTCTTTCTTCCCTCCCTCATTGATGTTATTGTTGTCTTGTGACAACCAGGCTGGCAATTTGGGGTACGCTGCTTTACTTTTCCAACTCTGCCGTAATTTGGTGTTTAGTCCGACGTCCACACATGCCATAAAGACCCGTATATAGGGTATTCAACCTTTCACAATACAAAAACACATTCACACAAAGAAAGGAGTAGGACAAGAAAGAGAAAGTACGCCCATGCCCGAGCCGGGATTCGAACTCGGGACCATCCCCATCCGAGTAAGACTTCTCTAACCCAAGACAAGATGACCTGCTCCTCGGCTCCACCTTGTTTGTTCTACTTTCATATAGTTCATATTGTAATGAATAAACGATCCACAAAGTCCAGAAATGGCGCTCTTTATTCTTACTCTGCTGCTCAGAGCACGGTATATCTTTTGTCTCTTGCAAAGCTAAGGACAAGCTGATGTTTTGACAGTTTGATGCCAACCTCGCGGTCGTGTTGGTGACTAGTTAAAGGAAGAAGAAAATTCCCAGTTGAGACGTAACTCAACTTGCTCCGTGGAAGAAGTGACAGTCGGGACTTGAGAATTTTAAACCATGACATTACGAGCACCGGTATTAAAAACGCTCGACAATAAAGTATCTGTGTATATCTCGCACTTTATCTCTGGTGCTCATTGAGTTATTTATCGACTAAGAGCGCTCGATGGAAACATAGATGGAAGTGATGGTAATTTTTAACGACTGCACGCTGAACGAGCACTGCTAAAGCAGAATTTTACCACCGTTTGACTTTCGCTAATACTTTTTAAGTTTCATGCTCTAATGATGAAATAATACTTCTAACAGCTATAGTAGTTTTTTCTATGGGGCCGTGGTGGCCCGATCGGTAAGGCATCGGACTCGTGTCCGGAGGGACCCGGGTTCGATCCCAGCCGATCAAAGATCCACCGTCTTGATTAATGGTGGCTGGGAGGCATTAAAAATGTCGTGGTCACAAAGTCCTCCAAGTGAAACGATACCTCGGGGGGTGCCGAGCCTAGGGTTTGCTCGACCCTAGGTTCTGGTTCAAAATTAAGAACTTAGCGCTCTTCAGGGCCCTATCCCGGTTAAACCACGAAGCTGTGGTAGGTACGGGGGACCCTGGAGTGTGAAATGAATGAAAAGTTTTTTCTATGGTTGTCATCAGTTTTTAAAATAAAAAGAAGAATTTATGAATATCTTAGATTTTCATGGACATTTTAATGTAGTGTCCACCCAATGAAAGAACATTCTTCAGCAAATGGACAGCTCGTATTTGTATAAAAAATGCATAAAATTTCAAAAGTTTTTTTCTTTTATGAATTTTTACTAATAATTTTCTATGCATTTCCAAAAAGAAAACAAGAAAAGGCTGCGTTTGTCCCCTGGCTGGGGGCATTCACTCACTGTGTTGGCTCCCCTTTTCCTTTTGACACCTCCCCCCCCCCCCCGCAATAAAAAGAAAAAACAGAAATATCGAAATATCTGTCACAGAACCGACAGACATACATTTTTCTCATCTCAAAACCCTACTTTCCAATTTTTAATTTTTTGATATTTAATTTTTGATGATTATTCCTCACCTTTTTTTTTTTTTTTTTGGACTTTGTGATATTTTTAAGATGCATTAAGTCACTTTTAATGATTTTTTTAGTTCTTCTTTTACTTAAACGGGAAAGTAAGTTAAAAAGCTTTTGTTTTAAGAGGTTTTTTTTCTGCTGCATTGCTAACAATTTTTATCTGAAAGATATAATTCGATTGATATTTTATATTGTTGCATTTCATCTCGATCCTAAGTCACATTTTAACTTCTAATGGTTTCAAACTGACACCTCTAATGTAAGTTTCTTGTTAGAAAACATCTTTGTTTTAAACATCATGCATAACTCATTGATTCTTAATTTGTACAATTAAGGGTGGAATCAGTTTAAGCAAATGATTGCTATAAAAAATTAATTTACAACTACACTGATCCAAACTTTTATTTCAGCATCTAACAATATACCTAAAATTAATCGAAATTAAAAGGCCTCTGCTGTAGTCGGATTTAACGTTTCTGAACTGCACACAAGATTAAGTCGGCTGGAACTCCTCTGCCGGATGTGTTAACATTCTTTTGCTTGCTTAGCCAACTCTGATATCACCCTCGTCTGGTTAACTATTAGCGGTTTCCGTTGCATCCTCTACAATTACGGAACCTCAACAATGATGATCATCTCTCTGTTTCCCTCTCGCTTTAAAGGAAACGTGTTGACCCCTCAATTTTTCGTGGACGGTTTAGATCACAAAGAAGACCGAAAAGGAATGACAAAAACCTGTGGACAGACTTGAAGACGCGGGGGTGGTATGAGTCGCGCCTTCTGGTGTGAGGGAGAAACCAAACTAGGGTATTTTCATATCCGTGAAGGTGAGCATTATTTAAGTATGTTTGAGCTGTGGTATTCTGAGTGAGGGAAATGACAGAAGCAAATCATTAAACTGTTGCATTTGTAGAAGAATTAGGCCCTGATTTCCGCAAAGAGCAAATGGAACACTTGCTTATAGCCCCTGTTTGGGGGCTTCTAATACTGTTATTTAATTTTTATACTTTACTGAAGATTGAGACAGTTGCTAAGGAAATCACAAGCTTATGAGCAAACTGTTTACTACCATCTTTCATAATGCATATTTTATGTCCTCAAGTTAAGTATTTTTCATTTTACAATGAGTATTGCAATAATAGTTACATATATGTAACGTATCAACATATGTACTTAAGTTTTATTTTGCTGAATTATATTTAGCGTGTACATTTTTAAAATTCTATCTTCATTACATTTAAAAATGTAATAGCAACTAAATATTGTCTTTCAAAGGAACTTCAAATGAAGTAGAAGTAACGTGAGCAATTTAGTTTTGAAACATAAATATCTAACACGGCTCTCGTTTTGTATGTTGAAAAGTACGCTCTAATATTGCAAGACAGTAATAAACTTAAAATATTTTTCTTGGAAGCAAAACGTTTCATACAGAAAGAAACAGAATATATTCTGTTTATGTATCCAAAGACAGGAATTAAACTGTTACCGTATTAAAATACAGAAAAAAGGAGGGGGTAATTGACATAAAATAAAGTACCATAATTTGAATCAGTCAGATTTAATGTATTGACAAATGCAGCCGTCATCCGAAGTTTAAAAAAAAAAAGTACTCCTAACTAAGGAAAACGTAATATTTCACTATGTTGCATACTGCGCTCATTTACAGGCAGTGTGAGACAAATATAAACTTTTAAAAATTAAAAATATCAAACACGGAATATTATTTTAGGAAAACACGTTGGTCAACCTCAATTTTAAGAAAAAACATAAACAAAAAAAAAAGAGAGAGAGTTAGAGAAAAGCACCTATTAGTATTTTAAAATCTCAAAACCAGAAGTTTACATTCAAAAGAAAGAACGCTAGCGTATTTTTTTAGATCCTTCATCCAATCACCACCTTCATCACGCATTCAAGAATTTCTACCAATCAAAACCCTGGGAAGCAGAGAACATCGATTACGTAATACTACAATCATTCTTTTTTTCCTAAATAAAACCCGACACATGTTCAACAGCAACGATTTTTGAACAATCGCCCCGTAATATCGCCTCAAATTTCATCCCTGCGTTTGCCGAGTAGTCAGTCGGCCAATGAGGCATGTCGCACCTTGAGGAAAAAGAGGTGGCAGATTTTTAAGTACCGGACCCCTGCTGCTTTATAAATTGCTCAAGCAAACCAGGTGTATGGCTACACAAGGCTCCGCAGGGGGCATTCCATGGGGGAACTGTTTGGAATGAATGACCCCCTAAAAAAAGAAAAGCCTCGGTGTCCATGATGCTTGTTCTACCAAACGGAAAAAATTGGCTTTTCACTCGATTATATATTAGCCGGTGTTGTTAAATAAAAAGTTAAACTCAACCACAACATGCATTCAAAAGGGAGAGGGAATTGCCGTAGGATATGAGGTAGGGAGAAATAGGAGCAGTGCAGCGTTTGCCTTCTCTGTTACGAAAGAAACTTTTGTGTGTTAAAAAATATATTTGAGAGCTATAGGGCATGTGTATATAATCAAATGAAAATGTTTTAGATCTGTCGAGTCTTTCTTCATAAGCGAACTTGTACCTGTTATGTTTTCCACAAAATGCTTCATAACTTTACTGTTTTCAACGACATCGTGAATGGTATTCATCTTACTGTGCCAAACACGGTAAGAAGGAATCATCTGTTGATTAAAAGTGTTTTTACTAAATTAAGTTCCCTTCAAAATTTAATTACTGATAAGTGACAGGAGTTGCCCGATGTCCGCCTTACAACTCTACTGTTAAAAGCTTTGTATTCGCTCGTTCTGTTATACAGTTACTGAAGATTATTTTCAAAAATGTATAAAGTAGCAGTTATTCGGTATTTAAAAATCTGCTTTCTGCTTCTGCTATCTTTTTTCCTCAAGGTTCGACATGTCTTACTGTTCGACTACTAGGCAATTGTAGAGATGAAATATTAGGCAATATTATGTAGTGATTATTAAGGTGTTATTAGTAATTTATAATCGAAAACAAAGTTTAAATTTAGATATTTATAGTTCACCTCACTATTGTCTGCACTTAGCAAATTACAAAAATCAATTCACTTACAAGGCGTTTTCAAAATTATAAACGAACGACAATGCTTCGTGAAGAAAACTTGCCCCTGTTTTCCGGAACATTGATCATTTTGTGTTCAGACAGTTCTTAAATAGCTTCATCCGAAGATGAAGGCCAGCAATCGTGAGGTGAACTATATTTAAAAATCTACTTATTTCAGAAAAAAGCAAATGCATTTAAGGTTAGAGCAAAGAAACATTATCTTTTTAAAACATAAAAATAGATGCTTTTTTTTTTTTTTTTTTTTGCAATCGATAACCAAGGACATTCTCCATTCTTGGATACTTCCATTATTTTCCGAGTAAAAAAGAAGCTTTAAAATAATTTTCAGTTAATTTTCTCAGTGTGGAAATGTTAAACCATATTTATGCAATCCAATATGGCTATGAGAAAACTTATCCAGCCACGCTCTTGAAATCCATATGGCAATGATTCTTCGACGTACTTTTGCAACTGCAAACGGTCCCCAGCGTAAATTAAGGATAAAAATATATCATGAAAAATAGCATCGATAGTTTTTAAAAGGCAAAGTTGCTCCAACTTCAGTGGGTGCTTACTCGAGCGAACGGCTCGCATGTGAAAAATAAAAAAGCCAGAGTCAGGGGGTCCCCCGCGTGTTTTCGACTGTTTATTGTGGTGGCCCCTCGAGGGCCCTCCGACTCGTAGACAGAAAGAACTCCCGCCAGCGAACCATGCTTGACAAGCCGGGAAACCAAGGACTATGGGTGCTGACATCTTGTTGGGCAACTATGGGGTCTGCCTATAGCGAGGCGTCGGATCGAGAGAACATTTATTGGCCCAAGCGCCATCACCCTTGGTTGATTCCAAAGCCTATTCACGTCACGATTTCTGAGATCTTTTTTTCCATCGATATTATCATCTGTCGAAGCAGAAGTCATACATCATCTGGTAAAGTGACACTGAGAAAGTTGCAGCACTTTTTCCCTTCCATTCCTGGCCGTGGGCGTACCCGGGCAACAATTGAGGCTGAACTTTAATGTCGTTGGAATTGATTCGTTTGCATTTCGGATGCTATGTGCTCATTCGGCAGGCACTGTGATTCTACACAAGCAAGTATTTCAGATGCATTTATGCTTAAAAGTATATTTATCTGTAAATATTCTCACAGGTCAACAACCTTTAGAGACTAAATACAAGGGGAAGAATTTTAAAACTAAACGATAGTGGAGGGATACCTTCAAAACTAAACGACGGGGGGGGGGGGGAGACCTTAAAAGACTCAAACAAACGGAAAAGATAATTCTTTAAACTAAAAGATAAAAAACAAAGACCTTTAAAAATTAAAAGAAGGAGCGAAAATGACCTTCAATGATTAAGAAAGAAGGGTGGAAACTTAAAGACTACAAAAGTGAACTATGTCCCCTACAATTAGGCAATCTGAAAGCATTATAAGAGGCAATGAAGCAACAAGATCGACTGGAGACAATGAAGAGAAAAATCGTACATGTAATTTGGAAAAATGAATTATCACAAGAGCATAGCAAACAGGGTCGGTTTCAATTAACCCGATTTAAGCCCTTGGTTTTATTCTATATTGTCAATCCTAACAATGTTAATGTATTTAAATGGAAGGTCTACTTGCCCCTCCCCCTCCCTACACACACACACACACACACGAAGGAGAAGATTTCCTTTTCTTCCGTTGTACCCACCTCTCCCATCAAAAACAGCACCGAAAGTGAAGTAAAACATTCAACTTAGTATGAAAACCTTTTGAAATAAAATGTATGGTTTTATATCTAATTGAAAGTAATAAAATGCATGCATCTTTTGGGGGTAAAAGTAGGGGTCTTTCTAACAGTGAAACAAGATGTAGAATCTAGCTCTTGCAATCTATTGCTATGATAAATGATGATATGAATTTATTCTCTACCAATATTTGATCTCAAGTTGGCATGACTATTAAAAATTAAATTCTACAAAACGATTTGGTTTACAAACGGTAGCTTCGACAGAACTGGAAAAAATTGTTCGTAAAGAGAAATTTTTCAATTTCCGAACCTCTAAAAAAATAGCAAAATTCTTCACAAGGTTCAAGTAACTCTTCCGTAAAATAATCGCTGTGTAAAAAAAGGTAAATAATATTGAAATATGTTGTTTCTCTGCACTGAATTAATATTTCCCCTTTAATGGCTATGTTTACCCTTTTTCAAATCTAGTGCGATCCCCCGATATGGCATCCAGTGGATTTTACTCAGTATTTTTTTTAATAGTTTTTTTCAATCGTTTGTCCGTTTACTGGGTGGTTTGTATGCCCATGGAACTTATTTCTCATCGTGCAACTTGTTAATACTACATATAGGGTCAGAGCCAGGGTCCAGGACATATGAAGCCAACGCCTTACTACCACCCCACCCAGCTATACCATATAGAGGGGGGAAAATCAGATAATTTTCAAGAACTAATTTCATTTACATAATGCAGGATTTGATACAATGTCTACAGCTGAGTTCGTTATTTTTTTCTCCTCTTTTCAGACCTATGAATTTCCGCATGCCAAAAAAAAAAAAAAAAACTCCCGCAAACAGACTGGCAGATCTTCACCATTAGTTTGCTCGCCAACTATCTCTACCGCAGATCTGGGCGAATGCTACGCTATCAGGCGTCCGTCAAGACACAAATCTTTGTTTTACATTTCTGTGGCATAGCTTTCTGACAAGATGCACGGCTTGGACGGCTGATATTTACTCTGCCAGATAATCTCCGTAACGACCCGTTTATTTCTGCTAATGTTAAAGCGCTGGCGTAAGGAGTTTCTTTCTTCTATGAAACGGCTGAGGGTCTCTACAAGAACACGGAGTAAAAAATGTTAGAGATAAAGCCCTGGGATTTGTTTCGCTCCTTCAGAAAATAAATCAAGTTTTGAGCAGAGAAAATTATTATTTCCTGGCAGATACCTTTTTATTTTGTAGATGACAAGCTTTCTGTTTTGTTAATTCAGGATCATTATCACGCTGTTGTAGATTTGATGAATTGAGCTCATTTTAAATTGCACTTTGGTGTAACTCTGAGATGTTTTGCATTTTACATGAATGCTATTAATAGTATGAGATTCAATCTGAAACGTGCTATTAAAAAGTACACAGTCTAGTTATCAAAAGATTATAAATCTAAAATAACTCCCGGTCTTGTTTTTCCAATTACAATAACAATTTTTACTTTTATGGGATTTTGCTTTCATGGGACCGTTTTAAAATCAACTTTGTATTCAAGTAACTTTTTTAAAGCCCATTTTTCAGGTAAAGAGACCTATATGTTTTTAAGTATCAATTTAGGGACGGGTCCTCTGAACCAAGGGACTCTTTGGGGTTTGGGGAATAGAGGAATTCAGGCTTTCACGCTCCACCATGTTAAATGCCTCAGTTATTAATTTTTACAATTACACGCACACAGTGCAGTGGTAAGCTTTTTTTTCCCCAAAGGTAATGGTTTGCAAAGAAGTGTTTGGAGTAGCGCCCAGCAATTTTCTACTGATTTCTACCAAAAATTATGATTTTAAAGGAAACCTAGAGGGAAGTGTGGCAGTTTTTTAGTGAAGTTAGTACTTTTCGTAACTTTACTGTGAACAATGACATCGTTCCATTGTTTGGTTGATTTTTCTGATCAAAGAGTAAGAACATAATTATAAGAAAGGCAGTGAACGTTGAATGCAGTCATACAGGTTTTCAGTTTGAACACTATGTGCCTCACCTGATTAACATATTATTTTCCTCAGTGATGACCAACAGGAGGATATTCCCCACATTAAATATAAATGTATAAGACTTGTTTGGATTTTTGCACCAAAAGTTTGCAATATGCAATCAATGATGCAAATTTTATAAAACAAATAGTGCTAAAAGCCGTAAGTATAACACAAAATCATGTAAAATCTATCTTGATTGAATGTCAACTTTATTTTTTATTATTTTACTCAAATGGTGATTTGCAGTAATTTAGCTAACTACGAACACTTTTCTCAATTATAATAAGTTTTAACGTTAAGTTTTAACGTTAATAAGTTTATAACGTTATTTTAGGTGGAACATATATATCTAGGTAGAGGGGACATATTGCATTTCTGTCAGGATAATTTGCCTCAAAGTGACAATTTCGTTTTTTAACAGCAGACAACTTGTTTCGCATTTGTTTGCTGATCGATTTAACACACAGCATCTAGGCTGACATTGAGAAACGTGTGAGGCATTATTTTCAATTTTTCATTAACACAGCAATTTTTATAAATGTTTCTGCTTTGGCAAGACAGGGTACCGTGACTTACTTATAACGGTGGTGTAAAACAATAAGAAAAAAAATGATGCAGAACAATAAGGAAAAAAATAACAGGTTCAAAGCAAGTTACTCCTTTCTTTCTCTTATGACAGCCGCTTAGCGAAGCCATAAAAAGTTTTCCGTTGATTGAGAACAAGATGCGTGACAAAAGATACAAATATTTTGAGCTCTAGACGTCCCATCAAAGAAGACGCACAACTGTCACACCAATTCTTATGTTATATGCATTTATGAGGAAAGGGAAAATGCGACAACGGTAGCTTACTTCCTTTCTCAGGAAAAACTGTTATAGAATAATATTTTCGAAGACATCTTTTAATAATTAAATACTAATCCTTCATTCTAATGTTCTGTAGTTCTTTGCGTAGTTTGTTATGAAGTATCACTGTAAATCTTCTCAAGCCGCTTTTATTATGACATTGCAATTCTGAATGTCATTTTCTTGAACTACTTTTCTCTGTCAGTTTATGAGACTCCCGAACTTGAGAATTTGAGGAAGAAAGATTTTGATTATTATTGTGATATTTTACTGAATCAATTATTTAAATCGATTTTCATTCATTGGTTTTGGAATCCATGTTAAAAAATGATTCAACCACCCCCAAGATCCCTGCTTGAAAAATAAAAAATAAGTTTTAAAAAATGCTGCATGTGATTCATTAAATAATAAACATTATACCTTGAAATTGGTGACAGCTCAAAAGTTTTAGTTCAGCTCAGGAGTTTTAGTTTTGGAACTGTCTCTTTCATATTTTACAAATGTATTTAAAAAACTCATGTGTTGTAAATGAAATTCATATAAACAGGGTTGCTCATTTCCCAATGAGCGATGGTAACATCCCCCCCCCCCTGAGTTTAAATTAAAACAAGTATCCCTCCAAGATAAAAGCCCATCCCGAAATAGAGCAAATATTCTTTAATGCCTCTCTAAAAAATTTAGTGGTGCAGTCAGGGCCATGGTCCTTCCACCAGCCCCCCTCGAGGCACACCTGATTTAAATTGCTGCTTCAAAAGTAAAAATTGCAACTAATTGTCTTAATCATCATTGCGATTACAAAGGAGTAAAAATGACAAGACATCATTAACTTATTTTACTCAATAGAGGGCAGCACTGCGAATTCTTAAGAAAATACAAGCACGTCTGGGAAGGAAGAAACTTTTCCCTGCTACCTAAAACTGATAATTTGCTGCGTTTTGTGAAGGTAACTTCACTATAACCATCAGAGACGAAAGATAATTTAGTTACACATACTATTTTTTTGGAAATCGGAAAGTTCGCACTATTTTTCTTTTAGAAAAAAATGTTCAGGAACTGCATCAACGCCGACCATCAGATATCTGTCAATTTCTTGAAATTATAATTTAAGTACATTAAAAATAATAGCATGGTGTACAATTTTAAGAAACAGTTGTTCTATTCCAATCTGGACCTGATCGATGAAGATGCTCAGGAAACTTAATCTTCCCCCTCAAAGACCCTCAGTTTTAAGAGGGCTTAAAAATGACTGAAAACTGCTATTAGAAAATCGAGTTTCTGCTTTTAAATGCATTTTCAAAGACAAAGAAGTTTCTTATTGAAGTGAGTTCAGTAAGAAACTTTGGAATAATTTAAAAAGTGAGGACAAATTTTATAAATTGTATTTTTTACGGGTAGGTAGTGTAGTGTTTGACACAACTTTGTTAAAATATGCTTTTATAACATTTAATTCGATGAAGTAACGAATTTGATTCAACGACTGTCCTTGAATTACAATGCAACCATCAAATTTCCACCACATGTTAGCGTGGAAAGGCGAAAAATAAGCTTTAACTAATAAGCGAAGTTGGAACACTTAGAAAGTATATATTTGAGGCATTACTGAGCTTTGCGTTAATGTGTGCAGATTTAGAAAGATTTTATCCTCACAAAAAGTGGAAGACCTCAAAAACGAACATGAGTTTGACCTAAGTTCAGAGGTTAATTGGACATATGGCCCTAATGTTAATAATTTATTTCGCCCTTTCTTTCCATTATATACTTTACTCATTTCGTTCTTCCATCGAGGAAATCCTCGAACTTCGAAAGTTTCTTTCTTTCATTCTTTTTATTAAGCTTTTATTAGTTTCACATGTGGGTTTGTTTGTATATATGTATGTAACTCTGAATAAAAGATAAAATTCACGTTATTTACAAAGATAAAAGTAATATATTTAATACTATTATTAATACTAAAGGCTAAACTATATTACATGTTGATGTGTGTTTCAGTTGTTTGTATGTAGCTCTGAATAAAAGGTAAAAATCACTTTCTTTGCAAGTATAAAAGTAATAATATATTTCATACTATTATTAATACTATGGGCTAAACCATATTACTTGCTGATGTATTTTAAGTGCATGTAAACTTAGCGGATATTCAATAGTTTTGAAAACCATATGGAAATTAGTTAGAGCATCATGGAAATATAGTTTAACCTTTAGTATTAATGATAGTATTAAGTATATTACTTTTATATTTGTAAAGAAACAACTCTCTAACAGCGTTTTTTTTTTATTTTTTTTTTTAAACTTTAATTAAATTATTTTCGTCCCCCAGACCTGATAAATTTTTATCATTAAAATCAAAGATACACATTTAAACTTAATTTGTTATTATAGGGTATACCGAACAGTAAATGAACACCCTTCCCCCACCCCCAGTGAATGAACGCATCATGATTTTGGGGGGGGGGGGGGGCAAGGTTTTAAAACATTTTTCTTAGATGAATAGGCAGCAGTATTTTTTTTCCTACACATTTCCAGAAAGGAACGACTAGAGAGTGCCGTATTTGTTCACTGGTTGTTGGGGTGTTTATGTTTATTCAGTTGGTTGGGGCACTTATTCATTTTGATACCCCAGAAAAAACAGGATTCTAAACCATGAAAGTTCTCTAAAAATTTTTTAACGTAATTACGTATACTATACCTGAAACTTTTTTTTACTGTCATTTGGCAACTATTTTCATTAAACTTTTTCAGTGACTTAAGGGAAATCAATCCACTTTGGTGATGACTCTCAGCTCAGCAGAGGTAAGGGGCATGATTTGACTAGTGTTAGCAGATGCCAGATCAACACATCAACAACAGACGCAGAAAGCATTTTCTCAAGTTTTGAACTTGTTCATTCAAAATTATGAAATCAATTTGGTTATACAGTAAAATCTTGCTACAAAGAATACTAATACAACGAAATATCTATCTCAACTAACTAAATTATCAGTTCTGATTTAATTTCCATTGCATTGATTAATTTACGTTAAATCGAACGCTGATTGTGGTTCCTTGAAGGTCGTTGTTCTGGGATTTTACTATATGAAGGTAATATTTCTGCTAAATTGTATGATAAGAAAATACACCCCTCCCCCCTCCCTATACACACACACAAGAAGGTCAAGTTGCCGCCAAAATATGTGTACTAAAATTGCTCTTGGACAATTTACAAATTTTAACTTAGCTTTCTTTTTCTTTCCAGAATATAATGAGTTCCATCAGAAGACTGGAGCCAACTAGTATCCTGAAGTCCTTATTTTGCATCCCTTCTGTTACGTCATTCCTCGCTAGACACACCTCTTCACACAATGCAGCGCTTCCCATTATTTCAGTCATTAATAAGGCCCCAAATCGGTCACTGTTTCGTCGCAGCGGCCATTCCCGAGGCAGGTCCCGCCCATCGTCCCAGTGCCGGACACCTGCTGACTCATTAATCGTTCCCAAATTGGCAATCGCTCCCCTTGGAAAGGATGTGTCGCCGGCAATCACCTGTGTATATGCGACAACACGACAATCTTGCTGCTTCGCCTCGGGGAGCCCGCAAAAATGAATACTCTGAAATCCTTTCCTATTGCGAATCATTCTCGCTAATGGAACAAGCTCTGTGAGTTTTAACTTGCTAAGCGAATTTATTGAATGGCATGAACACGCTTTTGATCAACTTAATTACTTAGCTCGGTAAAAAAGAATAATATAAGAAAGGACACAGCTTTTAAAACTGTTTATGCATGAAGCAATCCTTTAGTAATTATTTAATTTCAATGCATATAGACCGACATTTAATTTTGCATGACATAATTTTAATTAATCAGTGTCAAATCTAGGGAGTAGTTGGCCGGGGCCTTTGCCTCGGACAGCAACTTGGCCGAACTGCAAATAAACCCTATTTTTGTGTGTGTGGGGGGGGGGGGGGGGTTCGTTGTAACTCGATTAACAAAAATGTGAAGGAAGATGGGTAGAGCAGCAGTTTTAAGATTTACTCCAGCTCCTAAAATAATGGATCTGACCCTGAATGACATAAAAAAACTGTCTCGATGTGCCTGTGGTATTAACCCGGACATTTGTGGTAATGCCGGACATTTTTTTTCCAAAGTTATTTTGCATACTAATTACACGGCTACAGAACACACTTTATAACGGTTATGTGCTGCAATCTGTTAATAATGAATTGAAACAATACCAAAGTAATAATTGAACACTATTATTTTATTGAAATGTTCATTTTTGGTCAATTCAGACACTTTCTGGACCGTTCCTTAAAAGGTACGCTAAGCATTAATGGGTTAATAAGGAAATCTAAAACTTTATAAAAACTTGGAAGTTAATAAGCAAAAAGGAAGAGAGGCATTCCAAATTATATGCGAAAAAATGGTGTAAAGGTTACATGTGCACTTCAGACTACATCTTTTTAATGCGCAAAACATAGTCACTGGTCTTTTTAAAAAGTAAAACTGATTGCACAAATTGTTTTGATGTTTATGTCATAGACATAGGAAACCGGCTGCCTATGGTTAAACTTCAACAATATGGTTAGATAGCAAGCAAGTAAGTCAAGTTCATGTGGGAAAGAAATGAAAAAAGAAAAGTTTGTTAAAATTAATGCTATATTTCATTTATATGCAACTCATTTGTGTACACTTGGAAGCTCTCATAAGATATTTAACTAGTTTTTTAATTCAATTTCTGTGGAACCTCTCTTTTGACAGTGAATATAAAGGACGCAGCTTCAAAAATCTTCTTAAGCGGGGGAAAAAAAAGTCTTATGATAATTAGCAAAGCTATATTATTTTATCGAATAATGTAACTAATTAAATCCATATTATGACGCTGTCTGCCATTCAAGACAATACATATAAACATGTGTCACTGTTAAGCACCGAAACTGAACACCAAAATGTTTCCGTGCTGTTTTTTTCTTGCTACGTCAAGGGGTTTTGCCCATCAACAAGTAATGTGTTTTTTTTTAATCAACACTCAACAGACATAAATCACCTAACCTTGCGAAACCAATCCTTAACGTTCTTATCTTGAAATAGTAATCTTTTTTCAGTTAAAATCTTTGTGTAAACAGATGTGCTGGACAGACGAACTCTTCACACAGTTTCAAATTACAGCAGAAAGAACATTTCTTGCTAAAACTGCCCCATCTGAGGGCTTCCAAAAATTCGGGGCAAGGGTCTTGTACTGGTTGAACTTCTGCTGTCTCAAGAAAAAGTCACCAAGGGGGTGGACAATGACATATTGCCGGGGTAGTAGATCGTAAACGTGAACAGTGGCCCATTAGTCACACTCCTTTCTTGAAAGGTTTAGACGGGGTGGTCTCGGTTTACACGCTCTTCATCAACCCCTATTGACTGGAACGTTAGTTTTAATTGGTTACGTAGGGCGTTCAACGTCAGCCCCGAAGACATTCGACTCCGGGTCTTTTGGTGTCTTGGGGGTGGATTCCTTTGATAAACGGCCAGCGGGTGAAGTGCCAGAAACCGCAGGAAGTCCATTTTCTGCCATCTTTTCTTCGAAATCTCTGCTTGTGGAATGGGTAGAAGAAAGAGAAGTCTCTTATCTTCGAAAAGGGGAGCATGCCTTGTGTTTTTTAATGGTCCAGGCTCAAGCTGTTTAAGTATTCTTCCATTGTATCCTCTCTGTGGGTGGAAATTGACTCAGGAAGCAGTAGAATGTTTGGATCTTATCTGCAACTAAAAACCCTTTCGGGTATTAGATTACGTTAACGTTATGCCACTCTGTAGAAATGAGCTCTTCATATACATCTGGACAAGATGTAGAGACAAGCAACCTAAACCTCAAGTGACAGCTACAACTTTCAATGCATGTAGAACTACTTGGTTTGGGTTTGATTTTCTGCTTCTGAATTTTCAAAATGTTTTAATCAGTTTGAAAAAAAAACAGTTGCCTGACATATGAGCATTTAGATTGCAAAGCTATTTTTAAGATAACCTAATGAAGCAATATTGTAGGATATTTTCCGCTTGAAAATAGAAATTTGAAAAGGAATTTTTCTCGAAAAGAAACAGTATTAGAAAAGGAGCTGGATGCACATATTTTTATTTTTATTTATTTATTTATTTATTTTTTTGGTTAAATGTCCAATTATAAAAGTAATAATTTAGCAACTCTTATACACTTCAGAATTTTCTTTTAAAATGTCTTTACATAAAAGAAAATAATACTTTTTTTGAAACGTGGTGAAACAATTAGTCATACATTGCCATCGTTTTTAGCTTGTTTCAAAGAAATTTTCATTCTGGGATTTACGTAATTGTCAAAAAATATTATCAGGCGCCTCTTTTCGTCAAAATATGGCTCAATATTTACACAAGGTCTCATTTTATCTTCAAACTATGAAATAATACATTTGGATATGTTTAGCAGCTCTTCTCAATTGTTCGTCAGAACGCTCTGCGTACGCATTTCGAGCATCGCGGAACATCAAATCAGAACTCATAAATAAAAGTGTATATAAATAAACTGCACAAATATTTAGTAAGCCTTAAATTAGTATTAGTATTTCAAGGCTTATTGCTGAATTTCCTTAAAGCTATCATGTATCATCACTCAGGCTGTCAAATATTTAAAACGAAATGCAAAATTAAATAGCAATTTGAATGCATCAACACTCCTTGGATACAACTTAATTGAGCTGCTTCAATATAATCAGTGACGAAAATATAGTAGAAAATAAAATAGCGCTGTCATAAAATGTTTTATTTGTAAAATTTCTAGTTCGCGTGTAATCTACTTCAAACAAATACACGCAATATTTTCTTCTCCTTACACTTTTTTAATATCAAATGAACTCCATAATTTGATGTAGATTTTTCGAAAATTTTAATTATGTACTAGGCATTTACACAGATTTTTTATTTATTTATTTATTTATTATTTTTTTTTTGTAAAACATTTTAAAGGTTATTCTGACAGCCAATAATAGTTTTAAATTATTGAATGATAAGGTAGTTAAATTTTTACGTAAGAATTAAAATTTGTTTGTGTGCAGCAATTGTCTGTTATCTAGTATCTCTCCGAATATGATGGAACTGGTGTCTTTCTTATCAATGCCTTCGCAGGGGCACTCATTACGACAGGTGGTTGAAATAGATTCCAGATCTATTGAACTGCATCTCTGTCAACGAAATATCTTTTTACCTCCATTTTGAAGATGTATGCTTCAGCTTTCCGATCTATCAACGCAGGAAGATTGAAATCTCAATGTTGGTTATATGGACGATGTTTGAAAAACAGAATGATATCGGAAGAACAAATGACAATGTTTCTTTTATTCAGTACCCACCATAAAATGCGTTAGACACAAACTATCTTTCACTTCATTAATAATCATCTAACAGCACAGCACATAACGAGATGGGAAATTTTAGCGTGAATATTAATGAGCTTTATCACTTGATGGCGAGTGGCCATCTGAGAACCCGAGTTGCAAAATATAATGTGCTTAAGTTCTTTATGTGCTGATTAATGTTAATCGCGATTCAACCATTGTTCTGCGACTGTATGAGTACTTTGTATTTGAAACCTTCAGGTTATATTTATCGCTACAGATAATCTCTACTAGATGTACATTCATTGAAATTAAAAGGCAATTGACTAAAAGCTAGGGGGGGGGGGTTAAAGTAAAGGAGGAAACAGGGATCGAAGTAAGGATACAAAAGCTCAGATTTTTTTTATTTTCGTTTCCAAAATGATCTGCATAGACGTAAAAAAATAAATAAATAAATAAACTATTGCTTTTGCAGAGCATCCAACTATTAAACGTTGCAAGCAGTTTGTAACAAAGCATCTCAAAACGTCACAGCTTTACTGACAAAACTATAAGTAAGAGAATAATTTTTTAAAGCCAGTTTCTATCAAAAACTTTTGAGAAGTATGCAACGTTGTTTACACGTATGCTTCTTTACAAATTCCTGTTTCATTGGCCCTGAGTGAAATGAAATCTAAGACAAGCCATGGATGCCCAAGTGTGTAATTTTACGGGGGGGGGGGGGCATAAAAAATTAATGTGCTTCAAAGTTTTAATCTGAAGGAAAAAATATTTTTCCTTCTTCTTCTGTTTGCAAAGTAATCAAAGAAAGTTTGTCGGGAAAATTTTCCGTTTTAAAACTAGACAGACATTTCACCATTTAAAGGGAATTCATATTTTTGTTTTTCTCAGAATACAGGTGGAAATTAATTGTCTAAAAAAGATGGACGAAATTGCAAAAGCAAAACCATTGAGGATTAAAATTAGAAAAATGTTTAAGTGAAGAAGGTTTTATTGCTAGTTTTTCATTAATATCAGATGTTAAAATATTTTGAATGACATTTATTCTCAAATTTTATTTCAAAAAAATTTCTATACCCACGTCTAAAAAGGGGCTGTAGCACCTCATTTTTTCTCTTTTTATTGGAAAATTTGAAGCTGTCTGGAGAGATTCAGTGGCACATGTGTCCCATGTTATATTTATCCCAGAGGTATTGAAAAAAATTGACTGAAAATGCAATAAAAACCTAAGTTACGGAGTCGAGCTGAATTTGAGGCTCGGAATAAGGTGCAAAAAAAAAAAAAATGACCTGAGAGCATGTAAGAAAACTATCTATCATACCATATCATAAGTCAAACAATTTAAGTACACTTGTGATTATGACGACTTGCTGTAAAATTAAGGTCACGTACATAAAATTTTTAGGTTAATAAAAACGACAAATGCCCCCTATTTTTTTTTTCTTTCGAAGATGTTGAATGATTTTTCCTTTCACCGAACGACCACAAAATCATGGTGAGTATTCTTGGAGTCCAGCTGAATTTGAGGCTCGGAATAAGGTGCAAAAAATGACCATACATAATTAAGTTTTGTCCTCTCGACGAACACGAACACGAGGCATTTAAGAAAACTATCTATCATATCACATCATAAGTCAAACAAAACAAGTAAGTACATTTATAAATATGACGACCTGCTGTAAAATTGTGGTTGTCAAAATGAAATTTTTTGGCACAAAATACGACTAACGATTGTTATTTTTGGACGCTTCGGGGATGCTGGATGGTTTTTCTTCCCACCGACCGATCATGCATCTGCGCGCACAAAATCGTGGTGAAAATTTCAAAGAAAATGTAGTCGAGCAGAATTTGAGGCTCGAGATAAGGTGCAAAAAAAAAAAGACCATGCATAACAAAGTTTTGTCTTTTCGACGAACACGAGAGCATTTAAGAAAACTATCTATCATACCATATCATAAGTCAAACAATACAAGTACACTTGTAATTCGACGACGGGAAGTCTCCATCGATCTCTCCGTAACCGAAAGCGCTGCGAATCCACATAATTGCATTAACATGACGCGGCGGTTAGCCAGGCTGCCTGGTAACGGACACTCGTGACAGCTTTACTGGGGTTGACCCCTCACCCCCTCTTCCTGCAATCACGCAGACGATTTCGGGGGTCGAGGGGGCGAACAAGTGGATCTAATCTCAGCACCCCAGGGCGATTGGGATACGTGCAACACTTAGGTATACATCATCTTGTTCCAACAGCGTTTAAAAAGAGTGGGATATCTTTTCGTGTGGGCTGTAATTAATGGCTTTTGAATTTAGGCTCTTTAAAGTTATTGCGACTACTGTATTAATTCCGGTTCCAGCATTTAATCAAAGCCTCCCGATACAGCAGCTCGGTCTGATTTATTGGATTAGCTGACATGCGATTGTGTTGTGTGTTTTCCTTCATTTGGTTTTAATGTCTACATCAATGAAAGAACTATCCGTGGATGTCATGATTTGAACACAATAATGTTTCAATGATGTATTCGGTAGCAATTTCCTATGGGAAAGATTACGTTGAATGCTTCTGACAATGTCGTTTGTTCTTTGTGTAAATACGTTTCCAATCAGTAAAGTATTAATGGGACGAAGTTTTTCTCGTTTTTTGTCATCATAATTTACAGAGACATCTTTAGCAGCTTGCACAAATTACAAGCAATATATAACATGGTGACAGTACCTAAAGCAAAGAACCTATTCTCAAAAATGGCGTTCTCAAACTAAACTGACGACAGATTTACAGAGATTGATATTTCAATCTTTATTCCGTTCAGAAAATTTTCAATAGCAATAAAAAAAATTCTGATGTCTGAAGTTTGAATTACATTTCATGCTCTAGTGATGAGAAATGATTAAAAAAAATAGATCTTATTAATAATTTCAATTGGCAAAATAATACTTCTTGAGGAAACAAATACTAGAACAAAAATTTAAATTTTGTTTAAATCACATTTTGAGATTAGTTAAATATCTTTAACGAAATACAAGGGAAGTTTAATGCACTATTAGATAAATTTGTTTTACATTTTCTAAAATTTTGAAAGTGTGATCCTAAAATCAAACAAAGTAAAAGGACGTGTAATGAGAGAGCATTATGCCAATCACAGGTAAAATTTTTAGAGAAAAAAAGAGTTAACACATGTTTTCAGTCAGCAAAATTTTAAATCAAAACAAAAATTGTACACCAGTTTCTGTAACCCGTTAATTTTACATCTAATAATATCTGAGTAACTGCATTGGAAAATATTTATTTTCTTGCGGCAAAAAAATTCAAAATCGGTAAAGCTTAATTGATAATAATAAAAAAAGATGCTGAATTCAAAGACCTAAGCTCTTTTCCGACAGCGAGAGGCAGTAGTCCTCCCAAAATTCGAAATTAAAACAAATAAATAAATACTAGAAGTAAAATCTTAAACTCATTCCTGACAAATTTTTGCAGTACAAAATTGTGAGCAAATGATTACTCCAGATTTCCAAAAGTTATATAATCTTGCATCAATTTCAGTTTACCTTTTCAGATGTTTTGTTCCATCTTAGATTGAACAGTTTTCAGATCATAGATTGACATAAATCTGTGTAGATTTTTTCTCATTATTTTCATTTTGTTACGTTACTATGAGGCGAGCTAGCATAAACGAAGTTTAAAAAAAAAAAAAAGAAATAAAAAAAAAAGAAAGAAACGACAATAATTTAGGTTTGAATAAATTGGTACGTTAATTACAAATATGTGATTTTATTTTAAAATAACCGAAGATTGAAATTAGGTAGTTTATTGAAACTCGGATGCGTTAATAGATCAAAATTGTACACATTTCTTTAAGTTATCATGTATTCTTGGATGATTTTAATGAGAAGATATAAAAGATAAAATTTACCTTTCTGTTTTAATGTCTTTGCAGATGAATTTTGGAGGAATTTTAACTTAAAGCAATTATTTTTTATTTATTTATTTATTTTTTTTTGTTTTGTTTTTATTGTTGCATTTGATATTCCAGGAAGTGAAAGCGTCTCGTGATTTTAACAACCAATACCAAAGTGGATATCAACGTCGAAAGAAATAGAGACATCAAGTATACTTGTTAGTGAGATCAATATATGCAAATTCTCTTCTTTGCTCAAGAAAAACTTTTCAAATAGAAAATTTACGAAAGTATGCAAACGAGAATTTAAAGAAAAAGAAAAGATTACAAAAGAGAACGAAAATTTAATGAAAACTATCGCATTTTTTGGCAAGTTGCTTTTCAATTTCTTAGATTAAAATATAAATAAATAAATAAATAAATAAATAAAGGGAGATTTTTAGAGCATCATATTTTGCAACACGTACTGTGGTTTTAGTAGCATATTATTTGGTAAATATATTATATTTTGAAATTAAAGGCAACGTTATTTCGCTACGGATTCAAAAACAGGTTCGAAATGCGTATCACGTTCCAAGCCAAAGGCATTTTTTAAACTGATTTATTACAACACTGTCAAGCCTTTCATAAGCGCGCTTAACGTCTCAGAAATACTATTTACAACTCTTTGTGTCCTAAAACATTTCAGAAGATATGTTTCCGAAATCAATAGCTAGATGCCCGATTCTTCCCTTCCATAGCAGTTGGGGGGTAGACACGAAGCAAAGGTGTTGAACCTCGGGCAAAACATTTGAACCATTCTGTTCGTGTGACAGAAATTATCTTACAAAAGAGGCTGTCGACCATTTTCGGAGAAAAAAGCCACGAGCCACTTTGTGGTCAAAAGAACTATTGCGGGCCCTTTTACCTCCCGGCTACAGACAAGTCAGGATATTTTACAACCCGCGTCGCAAAAAGCTTCGCTCAAGATAGATTTGTTCGCTCAGTGGTGGTGTCCGATGTAAATCCGTCAGGACTCGGGAGACAGAGGAGCCATAACATGATTCGAAAGCTCATTGCTTTGGGGTGAAGTGTCTGAATGCGTGCCGATTCCTTGGTGGATTCGCTTGTTTTGGGAAAACCTGTGTCTGATGCCGACGGGTTCCAGAAAACCTGGAAATAATCCTTTCATGCCTTGCGTTTTGCTTTATTAGCCCCTGTGTTAAAATTTGTCTGAAAAAGTCAATATCCTTTTTTGTGTGGATTTTGTTGGATGGCACATGATTGAGTCCTCGAGGAGAATCGGTGCCTTTTAGGTGAGCGGTCATATTCATCCAGGTGTGTGGTCTAAACTATTGGGGAATTGGCAACCTTTATGTTATTGAAAATGGAGCCACGTGGTTTCATATGTGAGTCTTTGAGAAGGGAAAAACTATCATATTCGGATAGCATCAAATTTCCTGCAGTTTGCTGTGCGTGAGAGAACTTCTAAACAACTTTTTGCAGATGGTAAGTAGATCATTATTCAGTTTTTCTGCATTACACAAAACTTTTCCGACATATTTAAATGATTAAAGCTGTTTAATAAGTGAGAGTGTAAAATTCAAAATAACTTTTCGTTCGGGATAATACTTTTAGCTTCATTAGATGCCTTGAGAAACTGACCCTTCATCTAATTAATTCCTCATTAGATTTAATGACAATTGAGCGCATTCTAAAGAATTCTTTTCACTTTCAATTAAAATAATTTTCTTTGCGAAAAAAGTTTAAAATATGAAAACAACGTTGAAAATATATTAGTAATAGATATAGGAATTGCAGACACCTGTTTAGGGGTTACAAAGAATAGTTTTTCCGATGGAAAGAATTGAGCATATTATGGATGAAACGACAGCAGAAAAAAGAAAGAAAAAGTAAGGCAATGTAATCCTGTAACCCTTGTCTACATTTTGTTGCTATTCGTGTATTTTTCACGTTTTAATGTTTCAAATACTGTTCCCATTATTTTATTTTTATTTTCAGCTTAAACTGGAAAGTTAAGAATACCTTAAAAATAACAGATCTCATCTATAGAAACGATTTTGATTAACAGTATAGAAAATATATTAATTTGCTGTCTTATAAAAAAAGCAAATTTGTTTGGAAGTCGAAATAATCAAACACATTAAACCGTATTGAAATATATTTAGCTATCAACAGATATAATATAATGAATTTAGCTTGAGTGAACTAATGA
The DNA here is from genome assembly GCA_038373865.1 of Uloborus plumipes. Classification (NCBI taxonomy): domain Eukaryota; kingdom Metazoa; phylum Arthropoda; class Arachnida; order Araneae; family Uloboridae; genus Uloborus; species Uloborus plumipes. The sequence goes on from JAXGGA010000392.1 coordinate 191,707, forward strand.
AGCTGGTTTTATACATAAATCTGAAATTGCCCTAGAAAAATACGGATTCTCTGTTTTCACGCATTTTAATGCATTAATTATAATTTAGACAGCACAACTTAATTTAATTTTTCTTTTCTCACACGTTATCCAAATGATCCGGAAATGAAATCGTTATTCATGGGACCTGCATAACAACGTTTTATTTTGTGTGTTACATTTATTACGGTTTTCCTAATGGTGTGTGACGTAGTTACGATTGTGTTTGCAATGCAGCGCAGTATGTTCAATGTTTCTGTTTTTTTTTTTTTCGATTGAAAAAGCTTATGTTGGTGAGGTGAAGTGAAAACATATTTCTCTCAATATTATATTTAATATCTTTTCAACAACAAATATAGCTCTTCAGAAAAAAAAATTAACTTAAAGAGCGATATATGATCTGCAGAATATTTATATTCAGTCTTAGAATATAAATAGCGTTATGTCCAGTATAAACTGCGGTTGAAATTCTAATGTTATTCAAGTAAGATGAATCTTATTGTTTGAGTTGAGAAAATATTCTACTTCTGAGATGCAAAAGTATACAATTATTATTATTATTTTTAAAAGAAAACTATTATTCATAGTAAAATAATAAAATAGCATCTTTTTAGAACTTGGTGGGGGGAATTCCGTTGAAACTTAAATTAGCTGTGACAAACGAAAATTCACTTCAGAAACATGATTTGCAGACACGTGAAGAATGAGATGAGTCATTGTTTGAAACCCCTACCTCTTTTCTTGCTCTTAATTTCTATAATTTATCTTCATCTTAACTACGATGAATTGAACATATTCTACTTCTGAGACGCAAAAGTATACGATTATTATTTTTTTTTTAAAGAAAACTATCATTTATTGTAAAAATTATTATTCATAGTGAAACAATGAAATAGCATCTTTCTAGAACTTGGTGGGGGATTGAAATTTAAAATTTCAGTGGCAAACGAAAACTCTTCACTTTAAAAACATGAACCACAGACGTGTGAAGATATTTCGCTGGAGTTTTGATTCGGAGCCGGGAGAGAGGCTGATGGGGGGAATCAAAACTTATTGGGCGGAGTTTTCGACGATGTCAATCAAGCATCGCAAATGGGCGGAGCCAACCGCAGCGACCGCGCATCGCGACGCGCCGCCTTTTTCCGAAACACGGACCCTTTGATTTTTTTGTTCTCTGCTACTTCTCCCCCTCGCAGCGCTGTGCTCGCACGCATGTTAACAACTCTACTGCGGTGGGCCGATCACCCCACCTTCTTCTTCAAAAGTCTGCTCGAAGCACGACGGGACGGGTCGCAGATTCATCGCTCTCCTTCATCCCTGCGCTGAATCTTCTCGTGGACCGCAGCTGTGACGTAATATTCCGTCGGCTTGTCATTCACTATTGGCGGAAACGATCGCCCGATATCGAAGCCTCGCGCACTCATCAGCGACCTGCTATCATTGCCGAAGTTCTCTCTAGACTTGTGGAACGCTGTGATGTGAATGTCGTTTCGTTCGTAACAGATTTTTTTGAGAAATTCCTCACAATAAACTGGTAATGGTTGTTCTTCCCTAAATTGGTTTCGAGACTAAGTCGTCAGCTAAAGTGCACCTTCAAAAAATAATAATCTCATCACGTTGAAATGCCTTAATTTGTGAGCCTTGGATGGAACATCATTCTGTTTGACTGTGAGAAGGTAGAAAAAAATATTGACAATTTACCAAGTGATTAAACTGTATGTGTAAACAAAGCCTGAAAATGATTTACCGGAAGCGCTTGGACCTGTAAAAGTGAACCTTCGACTCTCTTCTTTACAAAAAATATACTTAAATTAAGAAAATCGAGAGATTGAAAAATAAAGAGTTGATATTTTGCTTTGAGGTGTGGACATTGTCCAAGCACCACGAACTATCCATTTGTGACATCATAGTATGTCCTGCTCTCCATGCGGCTACACCTACAACTCAACAGCTCAGGTAAGTTTGTTTTACGAAATATTACTTTTCTGCTTAAATTCTTTGAGAACATTGAGCATTGTCTTGGAAAATGCTGTTTACAATTGTCATCATTGTTTGGATGTAAATATTGTTTGGGGGTAATGTAAACGCTCCTCATGTATGTAAACTACCATAACAAGATAGCCAGTAAATGTTAATAAAAGGGGTTGCGTGAGGGGGGGGGGGATATTTGAGCTCTCTCTTGGCGCTACTGTTTTGACTTTATACTTCATTGAAAATTAAAACATAAAACGTGTTTTGGGGAAAGTGAAGGGCTGAACATATTTGAGCTGCATTTTGTAATTCTGTTTCGTCGAAAATTTATGTGAGTAATTAATCATGCTCTGGGGAATATAAAAGATTTCCAAATATTTGAGTTGTATTTTATAATAATGCTTCATTGCCAGTTAACACGAATAATTAATAATATTATCGGGAAAATAATGGGATTTAGGGACGTCATTTCAAGTTTTTCCGGGGGGTGGGGGCAAAGGGTAAAAACACAATACAACTTCACCAGAAAACAACAAAAACCACGCCCACTTATATGTAAATACATTGTTTTCTCAAAGTTTGGAGGAAAGCAATTGACCCCCCCCCTGCCCCCCCCCCCAAATGACTGGCCTGATGGGATTTAAAATATTTGAGCTGTATTTTGAAATATTGTTTCGTTGAAATAGTTCATGCTTTATAATTAATCGTGCTCTAAGAAACATAAAGGGCCTCAAAATGTTTGAGTTGTAGTTTTGCAACATGGAAGTGTTTACTAAAATTAAAGTACTGCCCAGTTAAATTTTGCTGTCAGACATAGATGATGACAATCAAGAAGTTCTGACTGTTCGAATGCTTAATTCATACTAAAACATGTAAGCAATTGTAAATGACTGACTGTAAATGCAAGAGCAGTGGATAAACTTGCTAGCAAAATAAGAATTGAAGGGTTTGGGAGATGAAGGAGTTAAGTGACAAAACAGAAATTGGGAGTAATTAAACTTCGAAGTTTTATTGTTGTAGTTGTTGCAGCTTTTTTGTTTTCTGGTTTTGTCATTAGTGTGCGGATGACATTGGTCTATTGACATCTACTGTTTAATGTACCAAGTTTTGTTTGCTTACCTGTATCCACTGCTTACCATTATACAGAATGTTCATTTTTAAAAATGTGACTTAGCCCCTTCATCCTCCAAGCCCTTCAATTAACGTAAACTTGTTCGACGCTGTGTAAAAGGAAACGCACACCCTTTTTGCTTTCTCCATCTGCTTCCATTGAAGGAGAAGTTCCCTGTAACTTTGAAACGTGCGTATGTAAGGTTCATTAGATTATTAGTATAGCATATTATAACATATATGGACATCAAAACTTGCTTTAATTACTAGTGTTTTAAATTCTAGATTTTTATCTTTTGTTTTTTATGTAAAAATTAGTACTATTTAAAGCGTTTTAAAATATGATAATTATTTTTTGACTTCCTTTTAATGAAATTCACGTAATAAATTTAGTAATACATTTATAAAGCATATAATGAATACCACGTGAAGATTTTTTGATCATTTTCAGTCGTTTGTATCAAATTATGTTAAATTAATTTAAAAATAAACAATCTGTGTTAAATTAACCCACTGCAAAAAATCGATGTTTTAAGAGTATAATACAGCTAATTTTACAGTAATAAACTGTATAAGTGCTAGTTTACAGTAACAAACTAAAAATACTCGTTTCACAGCTAATGACAGTGCATTTTACAGTTTTAAACTTCAACCTCTGCTGCCGGAATTATTGTTGTTTTACAGTATAATACAGCTAATTTTATGGTAAAATTGCTAATTTTACTGTAATAAACTGTAAAGCAGCTAGTTTTACTGTTTATTACTGTGCTTTTACAGTTTTAAACTGGAACCTCTACTGCCAGTATTATACTGTAAAAACAACAGCTTTTTTTGCAGTGTAGGAAATGATCACATTTTTTTTGTAAGGTGACAAAATTCAGATAGCTACAGTTGCTTTAAAAAGCGTTTTGTAGTGTAATAGCTGGGCTCACACAATAGGGAACTGTTTGACTGATGTAAAGAGTCCGTGCAAAATCAAGCCCCTCTTCAGACATATCGAACATGATTCTATCCACACATATTTTCTAATTTCTTCTTTCATTCTTGATCGTTAAAAAAAAAAAAAATCCAGGAATGAGAATTTTACTGTCAAAAACTGACTAAATTAATAAATTTCTGAATGTATAATGTTAAACTTGTGAGAGCAAAAAACGTGAAAACGCGAAATAAGATCACCTCGTATGAGTATATAATGCACAATTTTCTACTTCACACTTTATAAAATAGCTTGTATCTCTTTTTGTAGCGACTCGTAAAGTTTAAAATTTGAACTGTCTCTTTGTTTCTACGCAATGGACATAGTTATGCAGTCCCCGCCTTCTACTCATTTGAGTTTTCCTTCAAATGTACTATTAATCATTTATCCCAGCATATCTTTTAAATTTTAAAACCGACAGAATAATTAAATTTTGTGTTAAAACTTTTCCCTTTTGCTTTCATTTAAAAAACATAATGTTAGCACAATTGTAAATTTTGTAAGAAGGTAATGTAAATGACTGTATGCGAAGCACAAATCCGCAACCTCAGCTCTTTAGAGAACTAATAATGCACATTCACTACAGTGAAAGAAAAAAAAGAAAATCATTTTGTTTTCCATACATCTGTTTCTAAGAGGGATTGCTGAAAAGTTCTGGGTTTTGCCCCCTTCTTTTTAAAAATTGGACTTTTTTTTTTTGTTACCATAAGAAGGTTTGTTATCTTGTATTACTGTATAAATGTAAGTTGTTTCCTACTATATTAGTTATTTCAAAATTGAGGTAGCATGTAATATGGCAGAGGCTCAAGCAAGTTTCACGTCTGTGCAGTTGAATAACGTTATGAAGTTTTTGTTTCTCCAAAGAAAACCCGCAAAAGACATTCACACAGAAATGCTATAGACACTGGGGTGAGAATAGACTGTTCTTTCTTTGGAGAAACAAAATCTTCATAACGCTCCTCGACTGCCCAGTCCTGAAACTTGCTTGAGCCTCTGCCATGCTATTTTCTAAATTCTTCTAAATTAAATTTGAAATAACTAATAGAGTGGAAAACAACTTACATTTTTACAGTAATATTACAAGATAACAAGCTTTCTTATCGTAACAAAAATATTTTCAATTTTCTACTGGAAGGGGGCAAAGCCAGGAAATTTTCAGCAACTCCTCATACTTTAATGTACATTTATACACTAAAATTTAAAGCATTTATAAGCAAAGAGATGTAAGGGTCAAAAAAAAAAAAAAGAAAGAAAGAGAGAAAAAGAAAAAAAAGAGGTAACTCTTCGTGTAGTACAAATAGTAGAATAAATTCTCATCTCTTTTCTGGCAAGAGATGGTAATGCAGCCCTTACACAGCATGCTTCAGAAAAAGAGTTTTCATGAACATTACCTACGGTTTGAACTCTACCCGCATTTTATTCAGAAGTTGAAAGTGTTCATTTGCATCCCTTTGCTTTCAACTCTCAGTTATTATCTTTCAACGAAATGTCCGCATTAAGTTTTTTGTAACAATAATAATTGATTTGATTTTGAATAAACGTGATTTGGAATAAAAGAGTAGTCTATGCAGGAAATTCCTATGATGTTAGGAGCAAGAAAGCATATAATATGTGTGGAATAAAAAAAATGCCAATCTCTACTTGATTATAATTCACTAAAAAATGATGAGAAGCCGTTTCAATACCGAATAGCTCAGTTACAGCATTCGGAGAATGCAGTTTTACACTTGTTTTAGAATCATCTGTCATAATTTTTTTTAAACGATTGTTTCCAAGCTTCAGAAGATTTCCCAGCTGCCATTCCACTTTCTTAACAGAGCTAGGATCAATTAGCCGGAAAGTTGTTTTCAAGGATCAATGTATTAACACGGTAATTAAATTTCTGTACTTAAAATAGAAATATTGAATTGCTAATTTTCAATCTACATGCAGGCTGTTTTTGTTTTCACTTCATAATTCTTTCTTTTCTTTTGTCCCCCCACTCTTTGAGGAAGTTTACAGTGGGGTGGATCTGAGGTGAACCCTCTTAAATATTTCTACGTTATCGACTCGTCAATTCTACATCGACCCTGTTTGCAATAAAATAACTTAAAGTAAACTAATTCTACTTTTGCTCAAATAAAATTGTTAAGTTTTTAAAAATTTAATTGCTTTTTGAAGTAATAACCAAAGAAAAAAAATTCTTATTTTAATTTGAAGAAATCAATTTTTGCTTATTAATAGCAAGCTTATTAGATAATGAACACATAAATTGCTGTTCCGGTTTAACATAGGTATCTGTTTGCTTTAAAAAAAAAAAATTGCCAATAAAAATTGGCTTAATTTTAAAGAAAACATTGAAAAAGATAAGCAATTAATTAATTAGCCTTTAGTCTAATATTGATCCTTATGGATAAACTTTATACCGTTTCATATTTTTTAATCTAACAATTCTTGCAAGTCTAAAGCTAATCTTAGGAAATTACTCTTGAATTGGAGGTTGTTGAGTTCCACATTGCAATATTCTGAGCTGCATAATAAATTACGAAAATCTAGCAAGCCTGCGCTATTTATGTAGGGAGTTTTTAAACAAATAGAAATTTTCTTTTCAGGGTTCAAAGTAGCGCAACTTTAATAAGCAAATTTGCTTATAATGTCACATTTGTTACATGCTTTACAGTTACTAGAAGTGAAAATGCATCGTAAGATAAAAAATATAATTTTTTTAATTAGATAATGCCTTTTGCTTTCAATTATGTACCTAAGAGATGCAATTTTTTCATTAAATTATTAGAAAATGTTGAAGAACTCTTAATATTCATATTAATGAACAATTACGGGACGATTTGCACATAACTGATGCGTGTTGCCGCGTCAGTATAATCTAGCTATGTTGGCAGGATAATTCTAAACTGTTAATCATTTATTTCAAAAGGATTTTATAGGTATTTTTTCTTAATTTTCAGAAACTATTCTTTACTTTAGAACTTCATCTTCAATTTTATATTTGTATATACAGCACAGTCATTATAGGGGTAGTTATGAGCCAGTTTTTCTGTTTTAAGCTGCCTCACTCATATTTAAATAATTTCATTTTATTTATTGGTATAAAATGGCAGAAAATCTTCTAAAGCATTGAATGTCAAACCAAAATTAATGAATAATTATCATAAAATCCATTTAAATAAATTATTAGCCAGATTCAAAAATATTATGTAAGATTGGGTAATTTTAAGTCCCATCATAAATGGGTGCGTTCGTCTTTTTCGTTTAAAATATTATTTGCAATAAAAGCTAAAGATCAACATCTTTCGCGATGAAAAAATTTCCTTTAGTACATACAATAAAGTAACAAAAAAGTATTGTGAGATTGGTGTAGAAATATTCTTTGAATGATAAAGATAAATTACGATATGCTTTGGAGATATTAAGTTGATATTATACTTTGGCACTATTAACTAGACTTGACATTCGCATCGTGTTCTGTTCTTAGGTCGCACAAAAAGTGTTAAGTTTCTATATTTAAGCATTTCCCGGAAAATCTGAGTTTTCAGTAATCCGAGCTAGTGTGAGCCCCTATTACCTTGGATTTTTGAGATTCTACTGTACCGCTATTTACCTGTCCAGGGTAGCAGTGATTTAAAATCTAAATTGAGTTCTCTTTCCTACTGAAATACTGGCGCAAAGCTAGTTTACATGATTGGAGCCTGACGTCGAACAAATGACAAAATGCATAGCGTACATCGTAAAAATGTCATTGTTTAAAAGCAAAACTTACTAACTTTAACTGTACGCGATTAATTTTGGTTACAAAAACCAATTCGTAATCTTAAAATATTTATTTTATTTCATTTATTTTATTTATTTATTTATTATTAATGAGTGAAGATCAATCAAAATTAGTGCAACTCAAAACCTTGAATTTTGTCCGAAACATTTTTTGAGATGTGCCACAACAATCGCGCCGGTGCGGGTATTGTTTATTTTTTATTTATTTATTTATTTATTTAATTTTTTTTGTGCATTTTATACTCGAAAGTCGAAAAGGAAATTTGTTTTAAAAAATGGTGCTGCAATATTAAAGAAAATTAATTACATTGCATTAGCTTGTGTTGATCTCAAAATAAAATAAGTGATAAAGTTATCTTTCCCGTTATGTGTTATTCTTAATGCAAAATGCATGTCATTATTTAAAAAAAAGCTCTACATTTTCTTGCATTTCGAAGTTTTTACAAGACAAAGTTTTGATTCACTTTTTAAAAACAAATACAAATAGTTTTGATTTACATTTTACGACGAAATAAATAAGTAATTAAATACAAAGTTTTTATTCACTTTTTGCAAATAATTAAATAAATAAAATAACCGGATTATAACTTAATATTTTCTTTCATTTTAGTTTACATTTTCTAACTTTATGTTAAATCGTAAAATGCTAATTGTTTTAAAAAATATGATTTAATTATTCATTTGAACGTTCATCAGTATGGACAAGACCTAATATAACTTAGTACGTAATAACTTTTCTATGCAGGAAATTTCTAGTCTTTATAGAGCAAGAGTTATATTTATATAAAAGAACTTTGCATTTGAAGTTGATTTATGGTAGAAAACATTCAAAAATGAAACCAACTGACAAGAAACATATGAATCCAAACCCATAATCTATTAAACAGACATGTGATTTGTCAGCATTTTTACTGAATTCAGTACTTTTTGAAATAGCAAAATACTGAGTGCAGAACAAAAAGAATGGGCATCACAAGTTAAATTTAACATCTACCAATTGATTTCATGCATCCAATTAAAATAGTTGGCTATATAGAACCAAAAGCTCATGTTTGAACTTGCAGGTGTAGTATAACAACAATTTCATATTTGCGCACACAGCGACGTAATTTCAGTATTTTTCATTCTATTTGGGTCACATGTCTGATTAAAACAGCACTTCTAATCTATTTCTTTCTCTTCGTTTTTCTCAGTTTTTTATTAAACAATACCTTTTCTTGTCATTACTCTAAAGGAAAACAAAGATTCCTAAATATTTCGTACTTTTCTTCATTCAACAAAGACAGAAAACAAGTTTAAAAGTCACAGAGCAAGTAATGAATTTCTGGCTACACCTTTCACGTATTTCGGTTTGATAGATTCTTGTTCGTGGAGTTGCGCAAACGAAATCCACACTCGGTACACCTCGGGCACTTCGATGTAAATATGTAGATGGCAACAGCAAATGCCTTACCTAAATGTGAGTTCTATTCATGAATGGGTGTCATTATCTGAATTTCAAGGCAGTCCAAAGGGCGGCTGAGAGGGGTGTGAACAGAGATCACTGCTTTCTGATTCAACAAGCGGTCGTTATCTTTGCCTGATTACTGTGCATATGTTTAAAATTTTCTTTTTATGGTTTGGTACATTAATTTGTGGTTTTGCTACGATAAGGTTTACTTTTTCTTGGAAAACAAGCAGTTGAGAGCTTGAAATCAGTTCTTTGAGAATAATCGTTTAAAGCACGATAAAATAAAGAAACAAAAATCAGTTTTAGACTTCCATAATTTAAAACCAAAACTAGTTTTACCATTTCTCAAAATCCATAGTTCCAAAGGCTTTTTTAAGTTATAACCTCTCAGATCTATAGTAAAATATAAATCTATAAGGTTTTGACTTAAAACCCTTATACTTTATATTAATCTTTTGTTGGAATCTAGTGGGTTTTTATTTATTGCCTTTAAACCATGATTAAATGAGCTTTTAATCTTATGTTTCTTAAAATAAAATTATTTTCATAAAAAATGGACCTAACAGGTTTTGATCCTAAGCAGGCCCGTCATTTAGGGAGGGCAAGGGGGGTGTCAATTCTCTCCCCCCCCGACTTTCAGAAATCAATGTATTTGCATATAAGTGGGCGTGGTTTTTAATGTTTTCCAATCAAATTGCATTGTGTTTGGACCCTTTGCCCCCCCCCTGGAAAAACTTAAAATGACGTCCCTGATCCTAAGCGACTAAATTCAACGAAGCACAATAAAATTTTTTGTACACTTTCGATAAGGAATAAAGATATCTGAAGGGCAAAAATGGGATTTATTTCACTTCAAGTCGTTATTGTGAATGAAGAAGACTAACAACAAATGTTCAATGATATTTAAGTACACATTTTACAACTGCATGAGATACACAAAAAAGGGCCACTTGGAAAACGCTCCCATCATCTAATAAAACGAAAACATTAGTTAACTTAGTAAGTCAAAATTTTAAGCAAAATAAATTTTTTTAAATAATTTTTGATAAAAACTAATATCTATGTTTTACAATGAATGAACAAAACATAAAACATTTTTATCAAAAAGTAAATTTAGTAACTTAGTTCATTTTTTTATTATATATTTCATACGTGAAATTTTATTACTTTTCTGATACATAAATTAAACATTTTTGTTTTTTTCTTCAAAAACAAAATGAAACCAGGGAGCCAAAGTGTCGCACCAACTGAAAACAATTAAAAGTCTCGCTACACAAATTCATATTAAAAAACCCGAAGTTTTTCGGTGGGATCAAAATGCGTTAAAATTGCATGTTGTTGACTATTAGTTAAATCTGATAAAATTAATGAGACATAGATTGAATAATTGACGAATAGCTTCATTTCTTCGATTTAATTAGTATGAATGAAGTTATATACAGAAACCATAAAATGGAATTAGCTCCGAAGACGGTACACGTCGCCGTAATCATTCACTACAGAGAGGAAAGCTCATTACAAAAACGAAACATCATTAGGCGGCAAAAAATAGAATTAGGACATTTTCTTGACTATCCAATGGTACTTTAAACTGTAGCGTGGAGCAGATTACTGAATGATGTGATTCGTATGTAATTAAACTTTTAATGGGTTAGTTGAGTACCAAAATGGGACTAGTTAGGCATTTACAATAACAGCACGTATTTAAAATAGGATTTTATTGAATGTTAATCGTATTTCGAGCATATCATCGCCTCAAAGCAATAGTAGGATATTTTGCCGTTATTTCTAAAATTGGATATCTTATTTATTGCTGGTTCTGAGGGAAAAATATGCAACATAAAAAAAAAAAAAAAAAACTTCACACATTAAGGGTGCAATAATAGTTTTTGAAGAGCAAGTACCGAATTAAGCGGGTAACGTAATTTATGATTAAAAAATTGTGCAAGCATATTTAAGTTTTACTTACACTATAATACAGCTAATTTTATAGTCACAAACAAAAAATATCTAATTTTAGAGCAATAAACTGTAAAATAGCTAATTTTACACTAATAAACTAAAAATGCTGCTTTACAGTATAAACTGTAAACATGTTAATTTTACTGTTTATTACTGTGCAATTTAGTTTTGAACTAGAGCCTCCGCTGCCACTGTAAAAACAACATTCATCAAACCTCACTAAGTTTGTGTCGTATTTGATGAAATGGATTCTTGAAGAATGTTCCGATTACACTTTTTATCTGACTGACCGAAAGTTTTGGGACATTTGAGTTAGAGTTTCTGTCAAAGGAACAAAAACATCGTCGTGAAGAACAAAATTCGTCTGACCATTAAAGAAACCTTGGGAAGTAAGTTATCCCAAGTTGCACATTTCGTTGCAAAAACGCTTTAAAATGGTTGCTATAACTCTTACAACCATTTTTTAAAAAGTTTATTTAACAATGTGGGATAACTAAGATGTGTTTTGAAGAGAGTATGCTTTACACAGTCGAAAAATCACCAGATTCAATGTAAGAAATACTGTAACGCTTAATTAACCTGTCTAATAAAATTGCTCTTGCTGTTTTTGCTACAAGACGTAAGCAATGAATTATTTCTCATGTTATTGGGTGCATGTATTTCTTTTTACAATTTATTGCATGTATAATTTTTCCGAAAACTAACTTCAAAGAAAAATTCTGTAAGGATAAAATGGGATAGGAAAAAATGCTGACACTTGAAACTTTCAATATCTGTCAGAATTTCGAAATCTTTCCTCATTTTAACCCAACACAATACATTTTGAGAAATTGAATACATTTTTAAATCACATAAGGTGCTCCTTCCACCGAAAGCAGCGTTTCGCCCTTTACCCTAATACTTAAGCCCCCTCAATAAAGAATGAATCCCAAAAAGAGAGAAAAAAGACTTCTTCAAACATTCCTCCAAAAATATTCAATGGATTCCCCCCCACCCTCCATAGTATAAGACTTTCTAATAAAATGCAGTTAGAGGACTAAAAAAAGCTTGATTAAAATTACAAATGAAGGGGCCACTCGAATTTTAAGTTTCATAAAGTGACAGTTAGAAAGAAATAATTTTTTAAAAATAATTTTTCATGAAATAATGTTTTATTACAAATGATAGATTAGTTAAAAGTTAACGTTTATATTATCAAATGAATGAATGAAATATAACAATTATTTCACCAAAAAGGGGTCGCTTTTCCTGTGGACCCTTCAAACGCTACAATGTTGGTCCGTAACGGCAATTAAACCATTTTCTTCACTTCAAATGGTCCCCCTTAATTTTTGTAAACAAGTTAATTTCTTTTGATACGTATCAATGCTTCTACATGAAGAAGCTAACTATAAATTATGCTCCCAGTAATTACGATCGGAAACATTGATTTCAAATTAACGTCGTAAATCAATCCAATGACTTTCTGCCGTCGGCGATTTCATCTAGCCAATAGTTACAAAGCTATTTGTACACTCTGCTTTTTCCACAGCTACAAAGCCTGATTTAAATGCTAATGCATTTTATATAATAGCATCGTGGCAAATTTTTTAGTATTTTGTTTGAAGATAATCCGACATTTATTTCAAGGAAGTTGATGATGCTTCGGGGCGATCAATATTCGCCGTACGTGAATTGAGCATTATAATTCTGAATTCGAATGAAATAAAAGTTAATTAACGCGTAAACGTAACACAGTAACGGTTTGTGCCCGCAGTTATAGCAAATTTTTATCTGTTAAAATAAATCTAAATAGTATTCAAATAACTCAGATGGCAAAGCATTAGAACAGTTTACTGAAGGACTTTTCTTGAAACCGGTTCATACGTTAATTTTTTTAATTGTAAATTAAACACGCACACGCACAAAGAGAGATATCAATGCCGTCATCATTATCATTAATCATCATTATCAATCCACCGCTTTGATGAAGGTCTTGTCTTCTTAATTCTGCATATAAAACGTGTATGTTGTGTGTAGAGATTTTCTTATCTAATTATACTGAACTGTTGAACTCCTAAAACAAATGTAGACTAAAAGGTATGCGTGTAAGCATATATATCGTGCTTGTAAATGTTGCGTAGATAGTTATGCGAAAATAGATCATTTGCATTAGGTTGTTTTTAATGAAAAGCCGAAAGCATATCACAAATTAAGGGAATAGTTGAATACAGAAGTTGGGATAGAAATAATCACTACGCGAGAAAACAACACTGGAAATCGTATCTACATCTTTTCCTGTAACGAATTAAGCAGTTAAAGTTACAATATTTAAGATTATAAAAAAATAGTTTAATGCATTATTATATGCATAAAAAATGTGTCGCATGAAATATACTTTAAAGTCAATTTTTTGTGGAAAAAAGCAAAATAATTGTATTTAAAATAAATATCATGACTGTTAAGACCCCCCCCACTCCCACCCCAAGGTTAATTCTGTGCAACGACGGATCTAGAAATGTTCCAAGGGAGGGGCCATTGATTTTATTACGCATCCTTTACTTGGCTTAAAAATGTTGACCTCATATTCTGTGGACTTCAATTGCGAAACGTATCCTGAGAAGAACCCTAAACCTTCGTTCTGTTAGCATTAAGGATAGTCTAAAAACGTGCTTTTTGAACTTCACTGTTGAAAATTTACCAGTGTCGAGTCCCTCAAGAGAGGGGCGATCGCCCGACTGCCCACCCTTTGTATCCGCCCCTGATTCTGTCTGCGCTAGTATAATGGACACATGTATGACAGAAAAAGTGAACGTATCTCGACACACTAATTTCAAAATAGCTTGAAATAAAGCAAACTTTACCATTTTCCGGTGCTTTCGAAAACGTTAACGGATGGAACAGAAAGAGCGAGATGGAGTGGGAGAGAAAAAACGCGTCAATCGGTTTCAATTTTCATCCTTGGCCTGTGCTTAACCTTTTCGTCCATGAACTGCCATTGTTTATGTTTCACCGTTACGCTCATTAAAACTGATTTTTCTCACATTTTTATACCCTATAGACATTTGGATCAGCCAAAATCACACACAAGTCAGGAAATTCAAAACAGGATTAAATAGCAAATTGTTTCTCAAAAATATAAACATAATAAATAAATATTTTAGGAAACTCGCATTCGCAGTTTTTGTCTTTCATGTAATGCCGTTGGCTAATTTCCAATTGTTGATATATTTTTGGATAGTTTGTCAAGGTAAATTTTGATACTTCATTAGTTATAAATTAATCGAAATTCAAAAAGCAAATAAAATATTAAGAAATTCGCAATTTCTCTCTCGCTTCGACTGCTATTGTTAACTACTATCTTCTCAAACAATCATAATATAATGCAGCGTTCATTTTTTCGAACTTGCGTAAAAATCTTTTGTATTTTCTGCTGCTTTAAGCACTTTCTTTTAGGAATTTCCCTATTCAATACTACTACATTTACTTTTCACAGAAATTTAATTTTTATTTTTATTACATTTTTTTAAGGTATTATGATTCTTAATTCAATTATCTAGCTACTAGCTCTTAGCTGGAAGTTGCAAATGAAAGGGTTACTCAAAAAACGTACCATCTTCAAATAAAACAAAATTGCAAGTTTAATAAAATGGCAGTTTAAAAAGGAATTAAATTTAAAAAACAACTAATTTCTGATGAAATAATGTTTAATTACAAAGATTAGATTAGTTAAATGTGAATTCCATTACAATGAAGTTCCTGTTACAACCAGCAAAATTTAAGCTCTTTTGAAGCTCGTTGTAACGAAATTTTAATGTTAACTGAAACTGCCCTGGGTATGGAAACTTTTGCAAGTCGGGTCCTGGAAATATCCCCAATGCTTTGAGGATTAACTTTGGAAAAGAGTATTCATAAAGCCGTGTTATACAAGTGTAACTTTATTTCCGAAGAAATTAAGCAATTTCGCGATTTATTTAAAAATGCATACCTTGAAAACATGTTATTGTTTACGAAAATACTTTGCATAAACACGACCAGGACAGTGTTTCTTTCAGGCATCTCTCCGGGGGGGCACTGCCCTCCCGGAGAAAGTCAACTGCCCCCCCGGAGGAAGGAAAATGCAGTTTGCAGTATCACACACAGAAAATGAATAAAAAAATGTAAAAGTAATCAATGAGCAAATAATTAAAATTAAAGAAATAAAAAAGTAAATATTTAATAAATGAATATAAAAAAAAGGAAAATTTTAAAATATATTGAGAGGAGACATCAAAGATATCCTACAATTTCATTTTAGAACATCTATTTCGAAAAAATACCGGGGGAGACTTGGTGAAACCCATCTTTTTTCTCTTGGCATCATCAAAGACCACCTAGCGGGGGTTTTTTTGGGGGGGGGGAGTTGATTTCAAAACACAAAGAGGGAGAGTTATGAACTGCATCAATTTTCATAATTTTGTAAAAGATAGTCTACAAATACGTTTTTAGGATCTCATTTTCAAAAATTCAGAGAAATTATTCCTGAACGCAACGCCTTCACTTAACATCGGTAACGATGGCCTGAAATTGACTTACTGACTTCAATTTCGAAAGTGTTTCAGAAGAGAATATCAAATCGCATTCCTTTTCCTCTACCATCATCAAAAATGGTCAATAACCGTATTTTAATGATTTGAACTTCAAAGTTTTCCTGGAGGAGAAGAGTCTTGAACTCAATTTTTATCTGATTTTTCTCAAAGATAGCATTTTTAGAACCTCAATTTTTGAAAGTTCTCTGGGGAGGGTCTGTGGAAATACATTCTCTCAATATTCAAAGGGGTTTACTATTGTTCTGAAAAGACTTCAATTTGGAAAATTTTAAGAGGAAAAGATCAAAACCCATCCCTTTCTCAAACGACATCAAAATGCAATAAAATTGTGTATCAAGATTTTAATTTTAAAGACTTTTCCGGGCTGGAGCTCTGTTCCATTAGAGACGTCGCACATTTGCGTTTTTAGTACATCCATTTCGAAAAAATTCTAAAAGAGTGACACGAACCATATTTCTCTCCCCAACTTCCTCAAAGATTTTTTACAATTGCGTGTTTAAGACTTTAATTTCGATTTTATTTTTCTGAAGAGAGTTCCAAATCTGGAAGTCATCAGAGATGACCAACAATAGCATATTTAGGCCTTCAATTTCAGAAAAACTCTGGGGGAGAGTCTGTGATCCCCTTACATATCACCAAAAATGAACTACAGTAGCGTATTTAGAGCTCCAATTTCGAGGGTTCGAACTGCATCATTTACTTAACGTCATTAAAGATAGTCGACATTTGCACATTTCGGGCTTCAATTTGGAAATTTTTCCTTAGCAGTGCCTCTGAACTCCCTCAACGTTGTTAAAAATACTACAAAATTTTCGTTTTTAGTTTACGTTTTTTCCCTGAAACTCTCCCTCCCCCACATCCATCGGCCCTTTGCAACTGCGAGTTTTGTTGATTATTATCGGAAGGGGGAGGGGGTCAAAGAGCAATTTTAGGGCTCAAACGGGGGAGTCGAAAAAGTCCCCAAGAGGCAGTTTTAGGCTATTTCCGGTCGCTTTTGGCGGTTCTCCATTACCCTTTTAGATTCGCCAATCTTTTTGCCTCTCCGGATTATCAAAGTGCCCCCCCGGAGCAAAATGTCTGAAAGAAACACTGGACCAGGAAGCATTCACTGCTTCATACATCGTAAAAAAACATTTCTGTCATTCCAACCAGAGAAGGATACGTTCCAAAAATACCGGTACATGTTTTTAAAACTTCTCCTTATCTAAATCGAAATCCAAAGTTTGAACGCCATCAGCCTACCATGTGAGGATTAAGATAGGTATGGTAATCTGCAGATGTGAATGGTGATTTGTAGAGACTGAACACTATATGGGCTTGTCAGGCGTTCGATTTATTACTTATACCCCTCGATCACGGGGCATTCTTCCATGTCGGTAAGCTCTGGAAAAGACAACTCGAAAAAAGTAACCACAGGATCGAAAACGTATGATGCAGGGTGTTTTAATTCATAAATTTCAAATCAACTTGAGCGTGAAGGTAGTTCTGGTATGTGTTTTTGGAAAAGACAAAACCCTTACCAGGTTTGGAAGTACAAAATGATAGCATTTTCGTATTGATTTCGCGAGTTATGTAGGCCCGCCTTTTGATTATGAAATGCGAAAAGCGGATTCTGTTTAAGGAATCAACTCAATAATGCAAAAAGAGGACGTGCTGGTGAGGATTTCAGTAGGTGGCAGCCTTGGGCATTATGGTGGCTGAACAAGCATGGGAATTTGAGAAAAAGTGATAAATGGTACAGCTAGAGTATTGCGCATTAGCACTTTACGAGTTAAAGTTTAAGGTACCGAGCGAAAATGGAAGTGAACTATTTCTATCTACATTGCTGAAATGCTAGTCCGTGAATGAACGTAAAATGAGATTTGAAGTTACTTTTCAAAACAGCGCTATGTTTGTTCACCGAAGAAAGTAATTTAGTGAATTATTTAGCTTAAAGTTTATTATATTTTGCTTCTAGCATGAATTTTCTTATTTTAACATTTTCTGAAGGAATGGAGTATTTATAGAAAGCATTTTTTAAATGTAGTTTTGTGTTTTGTTGTTTTAGCATCATTACGAAACAAAGCATAAAAAATGTCGAAGTTGTTATTTTCTTTTAAAAATACATAGTGGTCTTTTTTTTTCTTCTTTTTTTAGTTTATTATGGATTAAAAAAAAAACTAATTTGCTATTTAATTTCTCACGTGAAAGTTTTACAAAAGTGATTTAAGTTCATTTTGTCCTATTCCGCTTGCTACAAAGTCATTTTTAACCGCCAGTTGAGTTTTATGTAATTGATCTCTAAACTGTATGTACATTCAATTTGACGTTATTTATTATGGTATTTATGCGATAAAGAGTAGGAAATTAAAAATCTAAGCATTAAAAAAAAATCTCATTTTAGTTTGAAGTCTGAATTTCATATGAACTAACTACCCTGGCTTGCAATTAGTACTAGAAATATTAGAGCCTAACATAATACAAAAATATTAAACTTTACAATACGAAAAATACGATGACCCTCCTGCTACAGTCGAACCTGTCTATCTCGAATTTCACTGGACCGAAGAAAAATTCGAGATACGGAGGTTTCGAGATACAGAGGTTGTGATAAAATTTATAAAAAAAAAAGCCATTGGAACAAAGTCAAATACTTAATAGCTTGTTTTGCATTGATATTGTTGAATATTTTACTGTACGACATGTTGTGAGTCCACGTTTTACTAATTGTGATGATTAAATCGTTAGCAAGTCAGTGCATACCTTTAAGTACGTACATAATCTTTGAATGATTGTGTAAAAGATGTTTTTTTTCTCCAAGTTATATCGTTTATAAAGGTGGCTGGAGATGAAATTCAAAAATGAGAGTCGTCAAAATTCGAGATATAGAGGTTTTCGGGAAAAATCATTCTAGAAAAACATGGAGAAAAACATTATATGTATGCTGTAAAAGCATGGAAATTGAAAAATTTCGACATAGAGAAGTTTTCGAGATAGGCAGATTCGAGATAAACAGGTTCGACTGTATTATACAAATAAATAAAAAAAAAAGTCATAAGACATTCAAAGAATCATACCAAACCTGAATTGTAAATAATGTCGTAAGTGAGTATCAAAGTACCTATCTACGATTTCACTTTTTATCTTTCTTTCCTGGATTGATTTATCTCTGACACTTTCTTTCACTGGGCGTTTTTTATGTGTTCATTTCCTCGCGGCGTTCGATGGCTCGCGGGGAATCGCTGATTGATTGATGGGGGAATTCGGAGTTGGTGTTCTCACTCGGTGGGAAGGGGGGCCTCTCCCGGAGAACTGCGACACGAGGACCTAAATTTCATTGAATGATGTAAATTCACCAGCGGGTGTTCTTCTGTGTTGAGTTTAATATGGTTTTTTGAAGATTATCTCGCTTTTTGCTTTGAGGCTGTCACGATTTGAGGAAGAGGGGGTGAATTTCGTAAAGTGTGGCAGTTTGTGACAGGGGGATGGAGGATGTAACAAGAAGTGTGACATCTCACATTTTTGCATAGGAATATGCTAATGAAAAATGGCGTCACATGCGACAAAAGGGGGGGGGGGATCAAGGGCGGATCCAGAAGTTGTTCAAGGAAGGGGCGATTGACTTTTATTACTTACTTTTTACTCTGTATACTGGTTTGTAGATATTGATCACATAAGTTTCGGATTTCAGTTTCGAAACATTTCCGAGGGAAAGCCCAAATTTCCTTTCTTCGACATCATTATAACTCGTCTAAAATTAAGTTTTTTGAGCTTCAATATTGAAAATTTACTGGTGGAGAGTCACTCAAGGGAGGGGCGATCGCCCCCATCGCCCCTCCCTTGTATCCGCCCCTGGGGGGATAAGGTGAAGTGTGGCACTTTATGACAAGGGGAAAGGTGTTAAATGTATTGAAAAAAAGTGTGACATATTTTATAGAAAGCACCCTGTAAAAATACTGCTTAATGAGCAGAGCCCGAACCACTGACTCTGGAGAAAGCTCCTTTTATCTCCTCCACTCTATGGTTGCTTTTTTTTATTCTTAATTCTCCACACATCGACAACTCGCTAATGCTATGAATTTTACTTACAAAAGTCGCTTATCAGGGATCCAGGTTTTAGTTTTTTCTCTCCCTCCTTACCTCACAAAGACATATAGAACTTTTGTTTATCATATATGGCTGCACTGAAATTCAACGGTTAACTGTTGAGTCAGATTTATTGTTGTCACAAAATGCACTTTGCAGAGTTAATTAAATGTTACAAAAGTACATCAAAGGAGAATTGGGCTGAATTCCACATTAAAAAATATTTTTAAAGCAGTTTATGGGGATCACATTTTATGAACTCACTTTTTAAAATTCTTCCAATAGTTTTGTCGAACCAGTTCCAACCTATACATTTTCTTTAAGTAAGCATCTACGAAACGAAACGGGAATTTTTAATCATATTTTCAATCTCTTTTGGCCCCACCCCCTGAAAATTCTGAGGGAAGCTCAAGTTTAAATGTCCCTAACCTTATCAGCAATCAGGTCCTGTTAGTCAGAACTAAGTATTTTCTCCGAGTACTCCCGCAGCTCGAACTTACCAGAGCCTGAAATATAGTGCTATCTGTTACCTGATATACTCATTACAAAAATCATGAGCCTTGTGCAATAACGAGCTAAACTTCGAAAACATTGTTAACCCTTATATTTTCTTTTCGGCTTTGTACAATTTTCTGAAGCTTTTACATCAGTGTAAAGCATACATTAAAATATTAATAGAAAACAGCAACCTATTTATTCGTGCAAAAAACAGTGCGGGACCTCTACAGTACCACTTAACTCCTTTCATTGTCGAATGCCAACATTACATATTCTCTCATTAAAGTTATCAAAAGGCTCCCGATAGCCATCAGCTAACATTTCAGTGAAAGAAGGCAACATTCCAGCCTACTCCGCTACTCGTAAATCAGCAAAACAGAAGATCGCAGCAGCATCGGCGAAATTTCCCCTGTATGCCATTGTGGGCTGCAGTGATATACAGCGTGACCGAACATAATTAATGAACATACCCGGTCATTAACGAGGACCACTTGTTGGACGAGGGAACCAATGAAAAGCCTTTCAAATCAGCAAACAGCCATTCCTAACTCTTGCCCAACGTGGCTCCCATTGTCTCTTCAAAGACGATACAGTCGACAGCGCAAGGAAACAAACTCTGCTAAATCAAACACCAACAGTAATAAAACTCATAACAGCTTTCAGACGTAACACAATAAATAACCTATTCATCCTTTAAACTACGCAAATCGATTTTAAAACAGGAGCAATCACGAACACGACAAGCTTTTTTGTTGCTGCTTTATTTAATATATTCAGGATTTTGGGATTTCGTTCACTCAAGACAATCATGTATCATTCATGGTTGAATGTTCCAAAGATCATTTTAGAACATGCAAAATCATCATGAACTTCTTTTTTTTTTCTCTCCGGCTTTATCGACAATTTCTACATTAGATAACTTTCTTCCCCCAAAAATAGTTCAAAATTCAAATTGTTTCGCTTGGGGTCACAACGGATTGTCTATCTTTCGTTTTACAATCTTCAAGAGGATTTCAGAACGTGTTCCTACCGGGATGAGAAAGGGGATTATGCAGCTCTCACAGTGGTAATCTTATCGCACTCTTAAAAGCATTTCTGGAACTCGCTATGAATTATTCCACTTAATCAGGGCCCTCGTTTTACAGCTTGAATTGAGTTGAGTTGAGTTGGATAACTGGAGGCTGTTTTTCCCGATTTACTTGAGCGCGTTGTAATTGCTGATATCGATAAACATCGTGTGTTTTGTTGCAACCGATTCTCTGATGTGGGAAAGATGTGATCCGAGTTGTGTGCACTGTTTTAACTCAAAGCTTCAACCAAGAACTTAAAAACGTGTTTAAACTTGGATAATTGAGCTTTTAAATGCCATCATTTGATTAATCGTCTTTGTTGAAAGAAAAGGTAAATTTTTCAATTTTCTAATGTAGTTTATAGACATAATTTAGGAATTACTTATCTGTTGACAATTTTTCAAGCGTATCCTCTAAATCTAAATAAGCATAGTGGAGGCTTTCAAATGACACTTTAATTGTGTCTCTTGCTTTTTCGAATTAACTGTGGTAAGAAAAATCAAAGCGACTATTACCTAATAGTTATTTTAATTTAGCATATGAAATACGGAACTCAGCATGATTATCTAGAGGAATTTTATCCTCTCACATGCACTGGAATATACGAATAAACCCTGTTGTTGCTCTTCATGGTTTAAATGGCAATTGCTTCTCAATTAAATTACGATTACATGCTGCAATATGTTTTTCTCTCTTTTTTTTTTTTTTGAGATTTTTTTTTATTTCTTCTTTCTTTTAATTGCAAAACATAGAAGATGATCTTTTCCCTGATGCATCTTTTACAATAATGCAATAAAATGAATAGGTGTAAGCTTTCTGTTTAAAATTGTTGACACATTGTATTTTTCTGAACTAGTGACAGCAAAAACCATAGCGTGCTTATAAAAAAGATATAAAAAATGTCTTGGGTTTTATCTTTAAAAACTGTTTTCAACGGTGAGATAAACTTGCGTGAAATATTAATATATTATAATTAATATTTTAAAACTATACAATTTTTGGAATTAAATTGTTTCGTACGTTATTGTGTACAGGTCTATATTGATTTCCTTAGTAATAAGCCGATGCTGTTACTTACCCATTGATGACATCTTGACTTTACACAATGAATTTATTTGTAGAAGTGTCTGTGAGAAGTTATTGACCACAAATTCCCTGATATTGAAAGTAGTTACAAGTTATTAAGCATTTTGTTAGTTATGTAGATTGAGCAAGAGCAACTGATATTCTCATTGTTAATGCAAATCTTTTTTATTAATTAATTGTATTATTTCCGTAAATAATAACACTAATAATAAATTAAATATAATTAACTAATAACTAATGTTTTGAATTCACAAAAAAAAAAAAAAAAAAGATTGAGAAATTACCTGAAAAAAAAATCTTTCAGGGGAGAGTCATAAAATTCAGCCAGTCTAAAAAATGTGATTCAGTTTCTAAGTAACACATGTAACACTTGTATTATTTTCTTAAATACGAACACGAATGATAATAATAATAAATTTAAAAAATGTAAAAATTGAAAACGAATGTTTTGAATTAAAAAAAAAAAAAAATTGAAAAACTACCCGAAAAAAAAAAAAAATCTTTGAATGAAGAGAGTCATAAAATTCAGCCAGTCTGAGAAACATGATTTGATTTCTAATTAACACGCTTAATAACAATAATCTTGATCGTGCTACTCTGATCAGACCCTTCGCAACTGATTCATAGACCAAGCTCTTAACCTGTTGACTTACGCTCCTTTTTCTTTCTTTGATTAATTTCCAGGTTTTGTTATTTCACTCCCTAGGCTGAAGAAAATCGGCCTTCTTTTTTCTTTGTTAGAATTAACACTTAACGTCTATCAGCCTTGCACCATGTTAGCTTGTACCAAAAACGGAAGAATCGCTTATGTATACGTTCGAAGTTGGGTATAAATCACTTTTTTTCCCTCGAAAAAGGAAAAAGTAACTACAGCATCTTGTGATCATGCGAAACAAGTTTTAGATAAGGACACTAGGTAACTTAATAAGGCAATATATTTCTTTCCTCCCTCCTTACATTTCAACTTTAATTCACTTCATCCCCATGGAGCATGCGCAAATGCACGATGTCGTTACTTGGGAGTTAGCTTCCAACTTTTTTTCTGCGGGTCGGTAAGTTAATCGAAGGCGCAAATTGTTTAACTCAAGTTTCGAGGTGTGGTAACTAGTCAATTTGTAACGCAACTCAATTTTGCAGTTTTGTGGGGGACTTTCTAAGGAGGTGACTTTAGGCGTGTGGGGTATCGTACTATTATTAGCCTCAGAAGATATATGGCAGTATTTATGGTGTGAAAAAACCCGCAATTATATTTATTGCAATACGATACCCGCGGGAGTAAAGAAAGGAAAAAAAAGAAAAGAAAGATATTTAGAAATTTACAACTAGAACTTAAAAATCACATTTGAATATTTTGTTTTTTGTTTTCTTTTTTTGAAAATGTCAATCTTTTTAGATGTTAAAAATCAATACACATCATTTGTCTCCCTGCCTTATTCCGTTTCATTCATTGCGTTAAAATATCATTTTTATTTGCAATTACTTATTATTATGGTCCCTTCTCATACTCATATATATATTTATCCTTCATTGAACTCTTTTTGAATTTTATTTAAATTTGTATGCTATATGTATTTATAATGAATGTATGTTTCTCTCTATGAAGTACGAAAACTCCATAGTTGTCAGTCTGTATTTCGTCTAATATCAAAAAGTTTGGACTAAATTAAAATAAGTGCAGGAATGAAGCGGTTATGAGTTCCCAGAAAATTAAACCCATGAATTAAATAAAAATAAACTA
Organism: Uloborus plumipes; assembly: GCA_038373865.1. Lineage (NCBI taxonomy): Eukaryota > Metazoa > Arthropoda > Arachnida > Araneae > Uloboridae > Uloborus > Uloborus plumipes. The sequence continues at coordinate 215,987 of JAXGGA010000392.1, forward strand.
AAAGGTTCTCTTAAATTTGTAGCGTTTTTCCATGATGCAGTTGAGTGGCAGAGGGGGGGGGGTGAGTTAACTTAAGAACCTTTGGATTAAAATCATATTTATTACATGCTGAAAGGAATACATTTAAGAATTGTCACGCACCCCTCCCCCCTCCCCTTCCTTCCCAAGGAAAAAAATTATCTTGTTACGGTCAAAAATCCTCCCAAGGGACATTTCAGCTGTGTTAGTGGTACATTTGCCATGTTCCTTAGTATTTGAGAAACTAAGTAGTTCTTTATACACGTTGTTCGTTATATAATGAATGATACACGAAAGTCTGATATATAAGCACTTAAATACGCATATAAAGGAGAAAGTTCTTCAAGTTGGTCCTTATTTTAAAATTCCTCTTAAAGTTTTACCTGTTTGGAAAAAAACATGCATAATTGCATATATTTATTTCTTTAAACGGTTGATGATTTTCAGAACATTTCTTAGCTTCTACGCTATTTTTAAACAGTTGAAAACACGTTGCTTCGTTTTTAGAGCAACAATTCCATGTATATTGCGATGAATTTATTTGTCGATGCGTAAGTTACAGAAGAGAAAATCAGTGACATACATAATAATTTTTCGCGTTAAATCAGTGTAACATATAGCCCTCAGCAGGATATGCAAATGTGACACAAGACAAGCTTCAACAACTTGGAATTGGAATGCAGCTTGTATCTGAGCATATGTTATGCTTAAAATTCAAGGAAAACTGATACCGAATCACACTGTTAGATTTAATCGCAGTGATTAGATGTTAAATTTACTATTTTTACTTTGCTTCCATCTTTTGTGGTGCTAGAAGAAAGCTTTTTGAACAGAAATTTATGCAGATAGCGTGAAACCGGTGCGCAAGTTGCTACAAAATGAGATGTGACTTCGTTATTTCTTTTCTTTTCTTCATTTTGCAAACATATTGGTAGCAATTTTTAATGCATCAGTTCGGTCCTTTTTAAGGGAATTTTGGTATTTTAGCACGACAAATTAGATATTGTAAGCTTTTTATTATGATGGAATTAAACTTTCGCAACTGCTCCTATTTTATCTCATTTGAAAATAATTTTTAATACAGAATAATTATTTTATTCGTTAATACATATTACTTTCTGCTATACGCAAGGGAACGCACTCATAATGTATAAAATAAAACATTTGAAAACTCCTAATTATCATCAAAACTATCGCTTTGAATGTTAAAACACAATATGGATCGGATGGCCCGGGCTCGAATTCCAGCTCGGGCACAGACATACTTTCTCTCTCTCCTACCCTTGTCCTTTCTTTATATGAATGTGTTGCTATGCTCTGAATGGTTGGCCTACCCTATAAAAGTGCCCTTATGGCAAGTGTGTACTGTGGAAATTACGGCACAGTTGGAAAAGTGAAGCGACAAACCCCTAATTTCTAGCCTGGCCGGCACAAGTCAACAACAAGCAAAATTTTCAAGATCGCATTTTACCTATGTTGAAAGCATAAATTCTCATAGTGCAGCTCAAGTTGATTTATTCACGGCACTGACAAATGCCAGCTAATTATCCCCTGCATTCGTTATCCATCGGTACCACATCACCTTTCCCTGATCCGAACAGCAATGATCAGCCCCGAAACCAGTAATTTACGCTGTTGTTCGGTTATGAAGAACGGCGCTCAATTTCTTTTTGAAATATGGCAGGGGTGGTTCGCATTTGCGATTAAGATAACTTAATTCCGGATAAAATATTCCCTCATGCATCAAAATGCGAGGAAACCCCGAGATATCTCTTTTTCTCGATGTTCGGAGCACCTGCGCTTTTAAAGGTTGTTATTAACACCACATTTCAAGGAGGAAGTCATAAATCTGTTGATCTGTTCATTATTTCATTTAGAAACAAGAGGCTGAAAGAGAGTAGCCGCAAATATGAGGCGACACGCAAATGCAAAAGCATCGGGCAATCGATTTGCCGTTGTTGTTCGCGACTGAGGAAATAGTTGCAATTTTCAGGTGTCAAAGTGTCGCGGTTAGAATTAGTCTCGGCAGGTTTTTTTACTTGGCTATTAATCAAGCTCGATCAGCGAAGGAAATTTTTGTCTTTGAGAAAGATATTTTTAAAAACTGAATGTAAAAGAAAAGACGTGATTTTACTTTTACGTTTGGACTTATTAAGCTCATAAAATTTTAGAAGTGTCATTAGGTTTAAACCAGAAAAATAAAAATTTGTCTGTGGAAACCTTTTTTCTCATTGCTAAGAGAAGAAAAGATCTTATACCCCATTTATACTGCCGTGCTAAACACAAAAGTCGTATCTGCACTTTTTAACAAATTTGAGTTATCACCACCATGTGGCTCTTTGTGGCATATTTTACCGAAATAAAAAATTATATGGTCATTTGAGAACGCGTAAAGAGATTTTAGAAAATTTAAGAAAAGAGATTTCTGCTACTTAAATTACTTTTCTGTTATCAAAATAAATAAAGATATTTTATTAAAACAAAATTCCAGTAGGGTGACTTCTGGTAAGTGCGTACCCTTTTTTTCAAAGTTCATGTTCTCAAGGATACTGCTCTGTTGAAAAATCTTGTACACTCACAATTTTTTTTTAGTTTTCTTTCCAGATCCTTTACTAAGATTTTCAAGCATATAATATGTCAAATAAACCATAAGCATAGGTTTTGTGACCTGGTTTATGACACCTATTCTAAGGTACGCCCTTTCCCTACCTACCGGGGTAAGTGCGTCCACCTGAAATTATGTAAATATGAGCAGGAAAAAACTCCTGCCACATATTAAATATGTTAAGTAATTGCCTTGGGATAATTCCTAATACTAGAGATCAGCACTTGCTTGCATGGATGAAACGCAATCAGTGATATCCCACGTGTCTTACGAACAACTGTGATTTGAAGATTGAGAGAGTTGTGTCTGTGATTCTTCCTTTGTCCTTTTAATAAGACCAAGTGAGTAAATGTAAGTTGTTTTTATTTAGTAATAATCACTTATAGTCTACATAGTTTATTTTGGTTTAATACATTATTCAGTCTGTGTTTAAGCCAGGGTTCGCACTTACCCCTTTTTAAATATAAGTTGAGACGTGGGTCCAATAGCGTTGTAAGTGCATCCCCCTGTGATTTTCTTTAATTCTATTTGTATGGTAGATGGTTAGGTGACCTGAGTGAACAATTCGTTTTTTTTTCTTCTTTTTTGAATAAATACGTTTTTAAAATATTTTTCTTATTAGAATCAGCAGCATTAAGAAAAAACACAAAATAAAGAGCAAAAAGAAAATAATTGATCATGATATGATACTTGTACTTTTTTTTCTTGTACATTGAAATAGTTTTTCACAAGGTGTTCTTAATTTTCTTAAACATAATTTGTTCATTCCTCCACCTTCGTTTTTTGAATCAGTTGGTTCCTTATTTAGTGTTTCACTTAATTTCATTGCTTCATTTGTCATTCCGGTTTAAATTAAGTATAGCTTATGATCGCTATTTTCAACGAAAAATTTACTAACTGATATATAAAAGCCAATATATTTCAGAGGTAATGAATAAAATTGAAATCTTATGCCGCATTCAATGTAAATATAAATACTTGATGGAAATGACGTCGGATTTATAATCGACTTATAAAAAAGTTATAAGCAAAATTAAAGGTGAATTACGAGAGTCGGATTTTCCACGTAATGGTACACACTTGCCTCATCATAATGGTGCACACTTGCTCCGCATAATAGTACGCATATGCCTCATGATAGTGGTACGCACTTGCCCCATCATAATGGTACGCACTTACCCCCACCTTACTTTAAAGAAAGGGATAGTGCGTACCGTCATATAATCAAATTTTAATTAGAGTATTTGATCAAAATACCTCATGTATGTTATTAGTAGCTATTACGCAAAAGAAACAACTTGCATTTCTTGACTTCAATTGCTTGGTATGACAACAAGAGAAACTGAAACAAAACCTTCTCAATCTTTACTTTAGAGTTTTTTTGAAGACATTTAATTTGTCTTTGATTGTGTTTCGTCTATTGAACCCAGGCCTGAATTCTACCTATTGAAATTATCATCATACAGTTATCTAACATAGTCGATGTGTTGCAGAAGCCATTTCAGGACAGAGTTCATATAAATTCCCAGTGGACGCACTTACCCCGTGGACGCACTTAGCAGAACTCACCCTACATTTGTTCAGACTTCAATCGATATTTTAGTAATTTTCTTTTCCTGCACTAATCTTTGGATGTATTCTTTGCTTTTAAGATCGTTCATAGAATATACCAAGATTGTATTTTGAAACTCTATTCAAGTACACATTTTACGCATAAATCTAGCACATTTCAGCTGTTTTGTGAGCTTGTTGAGCCTAAGGATAAATGTGTTATAAATGATTAACAATATTAAAAAATATATATTAGGCAGTGTGATCAGTGAGTGAACACGCCCCAGTGAATTAAAAGTTCGTTTTTTTTTTCCTTTTAAGTTTTTTAAAGATTTTTCTTAGCTGAACTAATAACAATTCCCTTCATTTCCTTTCAAAAAATAAAACGACTTTAAAATTTTCCAATTGTACACCGACTGGATAGATGTGTTAATTTACTGATTTAGTGCACCACATTTTATTTACACCCCCCTCCCCGAATCACAGCATCTAAAGCTAAACCATAAAAGTTTGACCCGTTGTTTACTTCTTTTCCGTTGAAAAGAAAGTATTACAATCGCGAAAAAAAATTTCACCCAAATTTCGGTCTAAATTTCTATTCTCACCCCTGAATGAATGTTGAGTAGTTTTTCTACCCGTCAGCACGTGCATATATACCTATAAACATATGAACAGTCGAAACATCAATTTCAACCAATCTAGAGTAATTTATCACAAATTTTCTCGTGACGACTGTATGTACGTAGGCATGTACGTATGTATGTACGTAGGCATGTACGTATGTATGTAGGGGAGAGTGGTAATGAATGGGCCATGGTGATGAATGGGCCACTAACAAAATATGAAAAAGTATTTGCATGAATTTTTTTTTAATGCCACCAATAGATGTAGCTATTTGTTCAACTGAACTCATACAATTTTCATTCCTTTGCGCTGAGTCATTTTCAAACTAGAGTGGCATGGTCAAGAATCTGACTGAAAAGTAAGTTTTTCTCTTTTTAGTAAAACATTTCCTAGCTAAAATGTGCCAAGTATTTCACTGCATACATATGTATAAGCTGGTCTTTCCATATATATAAACTAATCTTAAGATGTATTTTGATGTCATCTAAATTCAATGTACTCAAAAAACCTAAATGTATACCAAAAGTATAGGTGGGGCTGAATGGGCCACTATGTCATGGTAATGAATGGGCCACCTAAATATTGTTTTTCTTCCTTTTCTTTGGATTTTCGCATTAATATGAAGCACAACTGACTGTCATAGATAGATTAAGATTACTGTCGTCAAAATAGGTTTGTAGTAACTTCTAAATATAATTTGCAGATCTATATTATATTACTATAGTACAATAGACCTCTGGTCGCAGTGCGTGGCTTGAAAAAGCCCCCTCTCGCCTTCATATTATATTCCTCACAGTACAATTTCATTTTCTTTCTTGGTAACTTAAGTTAGATATTTCTTATTCCCGATGTCTAGTAAATTAAAAAAAAAAATTGAATTTTGACAAGTTTGAAAATGAAGATGAAGTTTTTGAAAGTGATTTTTAATATTATTTTTGAAATATATAAATTTTGTTAAATCATAGTGTGTATTATCTGTTATTTTTTTTATATATATTTGATGTTATTTATTTCTTACAATCTCATTATTTAGTCATTTTTCTGCTACAATTGGTATGCATCAGTTTTATTTTAATTGCATCAGTTTTGATGTTTATATAATTTTAAATCAGTATGATTTTGTATCATCATGTCAAGTGCCACATTTATTTTGTCATATTCAGCAAATAAAAGATTAAATCCACATGTTTTCATTGAATTCATTTAGTGGCCCATTCATTACCTTCGATGGCCCATTCAACCCCATAGGTGGGGTTGAATGGGCCAAATTTCAAAATTTTTATTTTCTATTATAATTCATTATAGACAGGTGCTAATCCAACTTTTATGACTTTTTTAGATAGCCAGATAAGTAAAGTAACTAAAACACCAATTTAGAGTTAAAACAAAATGTTAGAAAAAATTACAAAAATTCAAAACCAAAAAGTGGCCCATTCATTACCACTCTCCCCTACGTAGGCATGTACGTATGTATGTATGGATAGATGTAACTCCAGAACTGTAAGCGGTAGAAGATTCAAATTTTGAATGTAGGCTCCGAGTGGGTCTAGTTATGCACTTCTACTTTTGGTTGCATTCGAGTGTTTCTAAGGATGCATTTTACCCCACTTTTTTAGGCAAATCTGTTAATTTTTAGTGATTTACAAAATGTGTTTAACATTATGCTTGAAATACAAGTTTTAAAACATGTTATAAATTTCAGAAAATGAAATTTTTAGCTAAGTGCTCATTAACTATACATTGCAAGAAATGAACTATTGTTTTTACAATATGATACCGGCAGTTAAGTTTCCAATTAAACACTTTAAAATGCACAGTAATAAACTGCAAAACTAGCAATTTTACAGTTTCTTACTGTAAAGTTAGCAATTTTACAGTTTATTGCCGTAAAATTAAGCTGCACTATACTATAAAAACAACAGTATAATACTGGCAGCAGAGGATCCAGTTTAAATCTGTGAAATGCACAGTAATAAACTTCAAAACTAGCAATTTTACAGTTTCTTACTGTAAAGTTAGCAATTTTACAGTTTATTGCCGTAAAATTAAGCTGCACTATACTATAAAAACAACAGTATAATACTGGCTGCAGAGGATCCAGTTTAAATCTGTGAAATGCACTGTAATAAACTGTAAAATTAGTAATTTTACAGTGTATTACTGTAAAATTACCAATTTTGCAGTTTATTCATATCAAATTAGCTATATTATACGGTAAAAACAACATTCATTTTTTGCAGTGTAGTCATCAAAAAATCAACAATATTGTTCCCTTTCTCCAACCTTCCCTCTAACACCAGCGTCGCTCTCTTTCCAGTTTCTGATGACCGGTCAGCACCCAAGCCTCCCGTACCCGACTCCCAGCGCCATGCCGCCGGAGGGCCTGCCGACCCAGGCCGCGCACCCGGGCTGCCCGCTGCCGTACGACTCCAGGCTCCTGGGGGCCGCCTACCCGCGCCTCTCGGAGCTCTACGCGGGGGCCTACGCAGACCCCGTCACTGCCAGCTACATGAGCGGACACCACCCGGCGGTACTCTACCCGGCCTCTTTGGTAAGTGGATCGATTTCCTTGGGTACATGTTGCCGAAAGCGAGGCTCTCTTTCGCCTTCTTTCAGTGGCGTACTTAGGGGCTGGTTTCCGTCAGGGGCAGATGGGAGGGGGTCGTGCCCTTCTCGAATGGATAAATATAATTGAAGGGGCAAGGGGGTAAAGGTGATTTGTGATTTTTTTTAATTTCTAGAAAAAGCTTTTAAAAAAAAGGCTGTGTTATTTTTTTTATTGGATTTTCCTAAACGGGTAAAACGGGGTCATATTCTTAGTTACCAACCATTTCTGTGACTAATGCTACATGATGCTGATAGATTTATAAACCTTCATCCATGGTAAAAAGTAAGTTTAAAAAATTGTCACATATCATCTTTATCCTCTTGCCCCTTCAATTTAACTATACCATTTACTTTTTTCAAGTGTATTTTTTCATAGCATTAGTAAGAACTTTTAACTTTTTTTAAAAGAAAATATGCATACGCTCAAAACATATTTAGAATAAAATGACTTTGATTTGCAATGGGCGTAACATTGCAGTCGGCAATGAGTTTAAAAAATTAAAAAAAGCACAAAACTTCACAAGTTTCGAATTCAAAGGTACATAATGTGACGATTATGTTCATTAATTCTTTTTCGATGGAAAAAAAGGTGATTTTCCTGATTTAATAAACTCTTGTTTTAATCATTTCATCATGATAATATTTCTACGTAATACCGAGCTATATTGTGACGTTTTGTTGAAATTATATAATCTTAAGTAGTTCATTGGCTTGAAATGTTAAAAAAAGATATTTTACCACTACGTTCGAAGTAACTTAGTATTTAATATTTATGTTCTTTAAAAACAGATTGATTGGATATAAGGTCTCTTTGAAAACATAAAATTTTTTTCGGAGGGGGGTGGGGGCAAGCAATTTTTTCTTTTCTGTACCTCTTCCCCAAACTATTTCTGTAACACCCAAAGCTAGGGACGCAACGGCAAGAGGGACGGCATATCGACAATAATTTATTTATTTATTTATTTGTAAAAAATATGTTTGGAGTTTTAAGTGAAATATTTTAAAGATTGTGTCAGTAGAAAATTATGAAGAATAGAGCTGGAAGGGAAAATAAAACTCCCTATTTCCTGAAATAAAAGAAGAATGAGTTCGTGTCACTTAACTTACCACTTAAAAACAACAGGCATCACTTTCTATATGCTAGTGATGCATATTTAAATTTTCCAAACCTCTCTTTAAGCACTACAATACAATCTTACTAAGTACCTAAGTGGCAAAATTTATCTCGCAACCACGTCTCACCGTATTCAGCTAATGATAAATGCATATAAAACATTGTGTCACAAATTTGAAATCAAGGTCAAAGTATGGCATAATAACCTTATCTTCTGTCTGCATTTCAATAAGTTTTTCTTCTTGCAAATTCATATTTAAAACTTATTTTATCAGTATTCTAATGATAATTTCTTCTGTAATTTTTTCCAGCCTATTTCCTTGTAGACCTTTTCGAGAGTAGGGCTACGCATTTTCGTCAAAAAAGCGATATCTTACATCTAGACAGTAGTTTTTATCGTCCAGTCTATTTCTTACCGTCTAGTCAATTTCTCACGTAGTTTTATTTTTTTTATTCTTAACCCGTTTATGCCCAAGTTTTTTTTAACAACTTTTTTCAATTTTTATCTGCTTAAAACTCTTACTTGGAATGGTTTACATAAATTTTAGGCTTGAAATAGTTCGCCGTTGCCATATTTATTAAGTTATTTAACGTCCTGTTTATGCGATATTTTGCAGATATGTGAGCAAATACGACCTTACTGGACATTACTTGTGCAAAGTAACATTACAGAATGCATCTCTGATCAATTTTAAGCAAATCATTTTAAAATAGTTTGATTTTATAAAAAATAAGTTCGCAAAAAAAAAACTTACTTTCTGTGGCTACCCATGCTGGATCGTTGCTTTACTGGTGTGTCTGAAAATATAAATAAACTCTGATGTCCAAACAGTGGCTCTAACTGGTTTTCTCAAGAAGGACTATTTAATTTGTGAAAAACAGCTTTAGTGAAATGATATACACATTACAGGTTTTTGTATGCAATAACTAACAAGCGTCCCGTTTTTAGGCTACTGGGCATAAATGGGTTAATTGCTAATAAGTTACATTAAAACAGCAACGAGTGTCCCCAAGTAACCTCCAAAATTTCTTGTTGAAGCGAAAGTAATGGTTAAATTTCAGGGTTCCGAATCGCTAATATCACATTTTTAATACTCTGCCCATTTTCCGCTATAATACTAGAGAAGAATGAATGTAAGAGGTAATCTTGATGCTGTGCAGAAAATAGCATTCCATCCTAGCTTATTGGAATGAAACCGTTTCATTTGCTTTCAGAGATGAAAACAAAACTGAAGTGCCCGTATGAAGTTTTTTCGCGTAGTAAATCTTGTTAATTCTTTTACCCCGTCACATTGAAATAAACAAATATTTATGCAAGTGATAAGTGCAAAAAAATAAATAAATAAATAAATAAAAAGATATAGATCTGACTACTTTAAATAGGAACTAATTTAAGTTTATTCGAGCCAAGACATCTATGTCACAAAATCAACCCAATATTCGCCGCAGAAAGTTCCATTAAGCGTACATGCAGCTAATTTCAGATTTTTTTACAGGTGATTTAATCATTTTGTTTCAAAATGCAAGAAAAAGCATTTTTTCGCAATAAATTTTTTTTTAAATCAATCACAGAATACTGTGATACATTTACTATGTCACAGACATAATTCTAAGCTAAGTGAGCCATTTTCACTAAACATTATTTCATTTTTTACAGGCATCACCCTATGACTTAAAAGACCCCCGAACAGCTTGGGCCACGTTGCCACAAACCGCTGGTTATCCCTGTGATCCCGCTTTTGCTGCTTACGGACCCTATGGTGACAGGTAAAGAATGAGTCTATAAATATGTATAAGAATATATCACCCTGTTCACACAGGGCATATTTCTTCGATGTTTTGCTACCGAAGTAACTTTTAAAAAATTAATCTTTGCCTTGTAGCAAATGGCAATTTAGAGCATACAATAAACAAGGCATGCAATTCATGAATATTCTCTGAATTTTAAATTAATATTCATGAAATTCAGAATTAATATTAATATAGAAGACTAGTTAATACACACGTGTGTGTTATGTTTATAAAGTGTGTACCCTAAGTCGCATTTTTCAAACGAATTGTCACTTTACGCTAAATAAGAGAGGTAGAGAAAAAATGCTTTATTTTCTAAGAGAAAATTTAAACATTTATCTCAATTTTTGGACATTAATTCCGAAAACTTTATGTTCTCTTAATAGGATTGCTGAGTATAAAATGTTCCTAATAACAGTCACTAAGCTCTGGCATTCTGATATTAGAATGGTTTTTAGAATATGAAAATACTCAAGGAAATGTTACCAACTGTAGTAGAAAAACATAAACTATCAATGAAAAATACATATGCAATAATTTTTGAAAATTATCTTCTTTTGTCAAATACTCACTTATTGGGATCAGAACTTAGTTAATGAAAATATTCGTTCTAACTTACGAAGAAATATGCATTATTACTGTCGCTGTGATGAAAAGCAAATAATCATTGAAGTGGAGCGAAATCAAAAGCAAAAGTATTTACAAAAATGCTTATATTCAAAATAAATAAATAAATAAATGTGATAAGCTTCTTACAGTCTTACATATAGATTTACGACAAACTTATAGTTGGGACTTTAAAAAGGGTGTGTTTCAGAATGTTTTTCCCATTTGAGATTTTCTCTAGTTTTTCATATGTTGCTTTTCACTTAGAAGATAGAAAAGAAACGTAATGGATATAGGAAATGCCGTATTTGCATTTGAGACAGCGAAAAGCAAAGTAATGTAAGTAATCGCCACAACTACCCAGGCTACTAGCACCATTTCTTTCCCCCTAACAGTTTCTCCTATCATCGAGTTTTAATTTTGGCACCTATGCTGCGTTTTAACTCCAAATTTAAGCTAAAGTGTTCTCTAGTAAATTGATTTTTTTAATGAGAGGGGTAAACCCCTAAAATCATTCCTTGACCACCTATTTGTTTCACAATACCACCAGCAGTATCGACCGTTTGAAAGTGGAATTAACTAGTCTTCTATGAAGTAGATCAGAAAGAATATGTAATTTTATGTTGACAGTTGTAGTACCTTATTTCTCAAACTGCCGGAGATTCAAAAGACTATCATTTGTCGATTTAGGTTCGACCCAGTCGACAGCGAAGCGCGTCGACGCAATGCAACGAGAGAAACGACGAGTACACTGAAGGCATGGCTCAACGAGCACCGAAAGAATCCTTACCCGACGAAAGGCGAGAAAATCATGCTGGCCATCATCACCAAGATGACTCTGACGCAAGTGTCCACCTGGTTCGCGAACGCACGGAGGAGGCTCAAGAAAGAGAACAAGATGACGTGGGAACCGAGGAACAAGACTGGGGATGACTTGGACGATGTTTCTGTGGATGAGGACGAGGATAAGGAAGATCCGAACGATGAAGACCCGAAAAGCGCCGATTCCAGCGGAGAATCTAGTAAGTTGCATTGAATCTTGCTGTTATTTTGCAAATAATGATTTATGTCTATCTGGGCTCCTTTGAGCTAATATACTAAGCTGTCTTGCTGTTATATGAAATTCGATTTACAAAAAGGGCTCCTCTTAATGCGAGATATAAACTAATGCAAATTGCGAGCTTCGCACTTGGAACTCTTTATTTTTTGACCGATTAAAATGAAGAAAAAAATGTATACAGTAATTCATTGATAGTTTGGACTCTCAGCCATTTTTCTTTCGTTGCTATCATTAATTGTGCATTTTTCCTCTTTCTTTTCAATCTTTTCTTAGTTGGCTAGAATTTTATTATAAATGATTACAATGCTACAATGCTTGCAATTTACTCTTTTGTCATATTCATTTTTCGGATCTTCGAAGAGAGTTTCTTTTTTTTTAACATCTATGTTCCTGCGCAAGACAAAAAAATTTCAGTCCTTTTTGGAACTACCACGTAGACGACACCATTCAAGAAGTGTCCATTATTAGATTCCTTTATCGTTCCTTGTTTGCTACGAAGATTATAATATGCAGCAATACAGCTCTTACAAGTTGCTAAAATTACACAAATGACTAATTTTTCCTCCAATGCTGCATAGTAGTTATTCCAACCCTAGAATGTATGATTCTCGAAAATAGCGTTTGTGTTTCGAACGGAAGTACACCTGCTAAAGAAAAATTAAAGGTAAATAAAAGGGACATTAATCCTACTCTCGTGCATGAAAATCAATTTTTTCACTTAACATGCCAATTGAGTTCTGAAACTTGTTTGTGTGTGTCTGCTACACATGCAAACTTGTGTTTGATGTTGTGTCATTCGAATCCCATTGTTCTTTTGTGTGGAGTCCTATCTTTCGAACTGTTGTGTCACGCAATGGATCTGCCGGCGTAGCATCAGTTTGAGGGTTTACTTCCCCACAATAAGGCACTAAAGGGGTTGAAAGGGTAGCAAACGGAAAACAAACAATCGTTCCAAAGTTCTGATCAGATCGGAAAGTGTAGCAATTGCTTTTTTTTTGAGTGATGACCTGGCTCTTTATTAATTTATCATCTTCTTGTTCGGTGAAGCATTGTTCGGATATAAGAAGACGCTTTTTGTTTTACATGACAGGTTGAATTTCATGGTTTTCTCGTACGAGGGCATCTCTCATAATTTGTCATTTTAAAAATAGTCGTTTTGAGCTGTATTTTTGTTGCTAAAAAAGCTTTTTTTCTTTTTTTTTTTCAAGAGCGTGTGAATCTGCATTCCACTGTCAAAATGGTGGGTGAACTTTTTTTTTTCTTTTTGTGAAATCTACTATTCTAGGAATAGGGTCAACGCTATTCATTGACATATTTTTGAAAAAAAAAAAAACGTTAAAAGTATACTAATGTTCATAGTTGATTTTAAGAATTCAAGATACTAATGTAATACTGCCGTGCTAAGCACAAAACCCGTATTTGCATTTTTTATCAAAGTTGAGACATTGTCGCGAAATGGTTTCTTATGACATATTTTACCTATATACAATGTTTTGGGGCCAAGTGAATGGCCCCAAAACATTGTATATAAGGGGGGGGGGGGATATTTGAAAAAAATCGGAAAATGTGGAATGTCAATTAAATATATTTAGGCTTAAAACTTTAACCCATTAATGCCTAGCGTTCCTTTATAGGGACTGTCCAAAAAAGCGTCTGAATTTCCCCAAAATGAACATTTCAACCAAATAATAATGTTCAATTAGTACCTTGGTATTGTTTCAATTCATTATTAACAGATTACAGCACATAACCATTATAAAGTGTGCTCTGTAGCAGTTTTAATATGATCTTTATCAAAAATGACATCATTCACAATCTCAAGAAGAAAAGCTGTTTTCAAAGTTATTCCCAGCTCCCCAGTTTATGTTAATTGTTGATTTTATTTCTTTTTTTAAATATGTTTTTAAATATTGTATTGTAAGCAGAAAAAAAGTAAAAAAGTATGTACCCTCTGGGGTCTTGTCTATTGTAACTTTTAAGGGACGATTTTTCTTTCCTTAATAAAAACATTATTTTTTACATAATATTTTTTTAAATTATTTTTCCTGTCCATTAAACACTGTTTGTAAACAGTATACAAAACATCTTCGGAAAAAAAAAAAGTCAGGTATTAATGGGTTAAAAAAAAGCTGTTCCTCATTTCGAACTCCGATGCAGATACGACTTAGCATGGTAATACAGTTAAATTGAAATAAGTTTAAGGTATTAATGCTTATAGTTGAACTTAAGTCATTTCAATACAGTTAGCAAAATGATCCTTTTCGGAAATCCAACGTGCCTGCATCAGATAAACGTAAGCTGGCGATTTGCTAACATTACGAATCATCTTAAGTTTCGAAGTATAAATTTAAAGTAAGAAAATAACATTTTCAGCTAGTTTGTTGAATGTTTTTGTAGATATCATTCAAACTTTTAGTCTCTTTCTTCGAATCAAGACTGCACTGCAGTTCAGCAGAATCAAACTTGCGTCAACACCGACGCTTTAATGACAGGCATCACGACAGAAACAGTTTAAGATGTAGAAACAATTCTGCCACTCGGAATCAATTTTAACAAGACTTGTCACGTTAAAAACATTACAACACTGCATGAACAACCAGTAATTTAGTGATAACAATCACCGGCCGCCAACTTACGTACCGTACTTCAAACTATGTCCTTGTAAAGTCATGTCTGAGCCCATAACAAGCGCCATTCTAATTACAGAAACACGTTGTTTTATAGTTTCAAGGGGAAATTTTTTAAACATTTTATTGAGCTTCCAATGGGATGTAATTACACAGTGACGGAAAAATCGAAGCAATTTTGCTCTTACAAAGAACCATCTCATTATGCCATTATGGCTTATCGTTTTCCCTCCACCATATAAAGCATTTTGCTAGAGGATGACCTTTTCTTGACACGCAATGATATTTTGTATTCCATCGTGTTGATATTTCTGGAAATTGCGAGAAAAATGACCAAATTTAAACAAGCCATTGTAAGCGATGGCTAATCTCTATTGCGCTGTTCCTTTCATTTCTCTTATCTCCATGCGATGTAAATTATTTTTATGCAAAAATATGGAATTGGGCAATTTTTATCCTACTTCCCTTCATTCCATTAATTTTTGTTTGCAAATTTTTTATTTACTTTGCATAATTTTTTCCTTATAGACTTTGAGAGCTTAATTTATTTTACAATGGGAGATACATTTAAATTTTCACTGGAAAAGTTTTTCTGTAAGATATTTGTACATTCTTCTTAGTTGAGAAACTATTATTTACTGACAATGATTGAGTTTAAATATTGAATGAATGTGAAAAAAAGTAAACTTTCGAACGTTGATGGACAACACCTTATTTACAATTGAAGTCTAAATCTTTAAAGATGAGCCTATATACAAGTTTTTAAACTGCAAACAATCATTTAGTCAACAAAAAAGAAAAATGCCTACACCTAAGGAGGGGGGGTGGGCAACCTTTTCGGTATCATGGCTTCAGTCACCGTGTAACGAGGAAGAAAATTCAAGGATCTCTTAAATATAAGGAAGCAGTATCAATTTTAATAACATCTTATTATGTTTGATTTCCTCAACTGTTCAGTGGACGCAAATGAACTTGCTCATTATTATTATCTTTGTTTACCATTTTTTTTTTTTTTTTTAAATCATGAACTCTGTTTTTGAATCTTGATTTGAAAACCGGATTCTTAATCCTTTTTCCTATCACTAGAGGAAAAAAAGCAATATTTTCCATGTTTCACACATTAGCATGTGCATAAAAAGCTTTCAGCACAACACTAATTAGTGTCAAAAAGTATGTTGGAACTAAAATACTACTCGGTCGAAAAAAGGTCTAACACTATATTTAACGGAATTAGCTCCCAGAAAAACTCATTTGAGACGCAAAATGCTAGCCCGTCTGTCATCTTTTTTCGAGCATCGCGACTATTAAGACCAAGGCTAGTGTGAATAAACACAGACTGGTAAGAGAATAGGACATAACTGAGGAGGCCCATTAGTGGCCATTACGCGTGTAGTTCCATGCAACGTGGACTGTAAAGAAACGACCGAAAATGAGCTCCGACAGTATCCGCTGCCGACATTAATAACTTCATTACTGCAAGATGACGGTTGACATCTCCATTTGACTGGGGTTCGTCATTCCCCGCCTTTTCTAGGTCCCGCGTGAGGATCCTTTATGTTTTAATTTGTAACCACAACGTGTGTTTAAAACATCCTCAGGTACTTAAACCGAGTGATAATGCCTTCTACTAGCATCCAGTTAACGACTAGTCATCACACGCCGTAGAGCAATAAAGCCGAGGCAAAAAAATGCCCATTGGCAGAAGTTAACGTGCACGGCTAATAGCGCATTATAAAATTATGACTGACATACACGTCATACCCCATCTGTTATATAGATATCTCTACTATCTTCTTTTTTTGTCCATGTTCTTTGGGAAGGGATACGTCTGAGGAGTTTCCCAACACCTGTCATGTCGTATGCTAAAGACATTCTAAAGTTTTACAGCGAGGTCATAATTGAGACATCTAGCTGCTTGTAATTGCCGGCTTTGGCCTAGCCCTCATTGACCGTAGCAGAAAGGTGGACAGCTCAATTGGGCGCCGCTCGAAATTTACGAGCACCGATAAGTGAGTGCTATATATTCCAGGAGCAGAGCTTTCTCGTGCAACCCCAGGGCCCAACGTGCCATAAGAAAGGGGAGGAGACCTGCTGCAACAACGCACACAAATCATACTCCCTGGCAAATTGGCCCCGTCCGTCAACAATAATTACACGCAGTTAGACTTGGTAAGAGGAGTTCTCGGGGAAAAAAATTACTAGCAAAAAAAGTCAGATTTAGAGCTTAACTTTCTCTCCGAGCATTGTTTTAAAGATGCGGCGATATTTATGGCCGCAGATCACGCGAAGATCTAAATGGGAAGCCCCCCCTTCCCCAATATATTTTCGGCCGGTCTGATGAGTTCATCTCGAAGGCTGATTGCAAGGCATTTATTAGCTTTATGGCCTCACTCCATCTCGCGGCTCATGTAGACATTTTATTAATACGCCGCGGTACTTGATAACTTTGTATTTCTTTCCCCGAGATGGCCAGATTACCAGCTATAAACACGACTTTTAACACGAGTTTCAAATAAAGTGCTTTTGCGGAGAAAGCATCTCCTAATGTCTCAATTGGTTTTTAGCAGAAAAGTTATTGAAGCCGCAAGATTCCTGAGCTACTGCTGCTGCAGTAGTTATCTAATTTAAATTATGTTAACATATGAAATCAAATTCGCTCCTAAATATTCTGGTAATATTGATTCAATGTTAGTCCAATTTGCAGACTCAAAATTACTTCATGCATTTATTCATATTTAAAATAATTTGCTCATGCTTTTAGAGGAAATAATACTCAGTTCAGAGTTTTTCTAGTTTAGTGATTAAAAACGATTTTATGCTTAAATTCAAGTCTTGTTAAATTTTGACAAGCTATACAATATTGTGAAAAAAATTTTTGCAGAATTTTTTGAATTAGAATTTCATTGTTTCTAATGGCAAAGTGCAAATGAACACAAAACTAAACTTCACCAAAACTACAATGATAAGGTCAGAACTCTTAAAAGTACAAGAATTCAACGGAAAATATTGAAAACTTAAAACGTTAACAGCTCAATTTTACTGAAGACCATCAGATCATGAGTTATCTAGCATTTCAGTAGAGAGCATGTAATTCACTATTGCAGGTCCAACTCAAGTACCGGATAGCCGAATAACTGAGATAATTAATGTTGTAGTTTTGAAAAAGGAATATTCTTGAACTGGAAGAACTGTTTTCAATCTTATTGAATCTTCCCTTGAATAACCGAGACATCAACATGCTATCTACAGTGACCTTCTATGTTTTTGATAAATAGACGATCGACGTGCCTTTTGCATTCTATTACTGCAATGCATTTGAATGAAATTATACATACCCCGCACACATGCATATTTAATCTTGAAGTTTGACCACTCGCCAAAAATAACATAACAAAGAAGGGGTAACATAACAAAGGAGCCACGGTAAAATCAAAACATTTCGAAATAAAGAAATTTCAAGTTAATTGAGAAATTTTAAAAGTAGAAATCTTGTAGTTTTACTGAAGACCCCGTGATCGGGAAATGATCCTAAATCTCTAAGATATAAACAGCCGGAGAGCAAACAAGTCTGGTAGGTTAACTCTAGTCCCAACACAAAAACTAGTGAGCTAGCCATTTTTACAGTTTTACAAATAGGATGCTGCTATTCTAGTAAATCCCTATTTTACAAAGGTGTTTAGCTCAGGACTAGATCTTAATCTAGAGGCAGCACACTATGTTTTCCTTTGAATTATTTGCAGTTTTCCAAAATGGTCTGCTGGATTATGCAAATTTTTGTGGAAATTTACACATTAGCAATCTGCTTCATCCTGAGATTCAGTTTTGTAGACTTGACGCAGATACCAAACAGCTTGAAGTCAAACTTTATTCTTGTAAAAATTTCCCTTAAAACAATGAAACATGTTAAATTGAATTTTTATTTTTCCAAATTAAACATTTTAAAATCTCATTCTAAGTAAAACTTCAGGCATCTGCATTGGATGACTTTTTTTACACCCAGGACAAATTTAAAATGTTCAAAAAAAGTGATTAAGAAATAAAACATACTCACTGATTTTTTTTTTTTTTTAAATTAAGTCCTTGCATGCGTGGAGAAAAATTACCACAATTTACTTTCAACCCAAAAGTAGCTAAACAAAAAGTACTGAAGAGGCTTAGAGGCTTATATTTTAGTTAAAAACAGATAAATTAGTGGTACAGAAATCTGAAACACATATGACGGTCTGTTGACGCACGTCAAAATTAAACAGAAATATGCTTTCAGTTTCGCATCGCCGCCAGAAAAAAGGTATAAAACCTTCCACAATTTGTAGTTTAAAACTCAATTCGATGTGGAAATTAAAGCGTGGAAAGCGTGCCTCAAAAAACAAATGTAACAAAACGAAAACACCTGCAAGGAGGAAAAAATCGAAATGAGAGATGACACCGAACGCAGACGTGAAAGATGCTCAGGTGAGAAACGAAAAAAGTAAAAAGAAGACCTTTAAGAGCTGAAGAAATTCTGAGAGTTCAAAAATCAAAGTCGATGAGAGAGGGCGGAGGAGGGGTTGGAAGAGCAGAGGCGCGGGAAATCTCAAAGACACTCTTGGGGTGTTAGCGGGGCACGCAACCACATGTTCCTTGATGCTGTTCTTAGCCGCGGTGTCTTATTATGTCGTAAATCTAACTCGCATGTGATTCTGTCATCTCGAAATTGAGACATTAGCACTCAACAATGGCATGAAAAGCGCATTTAGCCGGGTATATGTTTTGCGTAACGACCGGTGTAATGTGTTACTTAGTTTGCCTGTTTTTTTTTCTCTCTCCTTAGAAGAGAAAATGGCTTATGCATTCCTCGTCTTCGACCTCCGCCTCCCTTTTGATATTTCCACTGCCATTTTGTATTTCCCCTGCCAATTTCATACATACTAATGAAGTACACGAATATTTCTCTTATCTATCTTGGCTTCATGACAACCAGTTTTTGAGTTTTTGTAGAATGTTGAAAGTATTGTTTCCTTCGCTTGCTAAAAAAACAAATTGTTTCCTTGTTTGATAAGAAAGTGAATACATAAAAAGTTAATGTTTCGTGGATAGAAAGTTGTAGAAATTTAGCGTATTTACTTTTATGATATAAAGTAATTTTGTAATATCACAATCAAAACGATTGCTTTTCCTCCCAATTATTTTCTTGATAAACTAATTCAGTGATTTATTTTGTTCAAAAAATAAACTCATCTAAAGTAAAAAATAAGCTCATTTATTAATTTTCAGAGCTTTTTATACTAAAATTGTGGTTAAAAAAAGTTGTATGAATGATTTCTTAACGTATACCTTTATTCTTTTAGAAAACTCAATCAAGGAAATCAACAGTGATAAAAAAGAAGTTTGTGAAGAGAAATCCTCTGAAAATGACTCACTTCCAAAAAGTAAGCCTGAAACTTCAAGAAATCTTCCCATCCCTTCCAAAAGTGATGTAGATTCATCTGTAAAAAAGCTTAGTGGAACTGATCTCTCCGAATCTAATAAACCTGAAGTAGATCCCGTTGTCCAAAAGCCTAAAATATGGTCTCTTGCACAAACTGCAACTTCAGAAAGTCCACCAACTTCTAGGAAACACAGTTTGCAAGATTCTCAGCAAGAAGATTTCAACAAAAGAATACGAAGGATTATGTACCACGAATCTTATTCCAGTTCAGATGCAACTCAATCTTCACCTTACCTCAGAAACTTGTCCAGGGGTCATCAAGACAGTTCCGCTGAATCTTCAATGTCTTCTCCTCCCTTATGGAGGACTGGTGATCAGCATAATCCTAACGACAAGTATGGACGTGTTACTCCTTTAGAGGTTGGTGAACTACATTCCGTATCCCCATCTTCTAATGGCTCACCTGCAATATTGCCTTCTGGTATGGACCAGCCAAATAATCTGTCTCCCAGTCTCACATACAATCGCTTACTTGGGTGCAGGTTGTTGCCTTGTAGTGAAAGTTCTGCAGGAAATCTGAGATCCATGGACCATAGTCATTATTACACTACTCAAGCAAACTCTATGCCTCCTACACTGGACTTAAGGACACTGCATTCGGCTTTCCTCAGAACATCCCCCTTTGGTTACCCTGTGGGATTCAATGCTAATCCACCTCATGTGCAACAGAGTTCTCCAACGACAGCATACAGCAAGGCAAAATCCGAAGAAGGTAAGGATGCAATTGAATTAACCTTTAGTTGAATATGCTTAGATTTTTGTTAATTATTGAGTAAGCATTCTAGAAAAGTTAAAAAAAAAAAAAAGTTGTCATAAGAGAGAAAATTATGTATCATTAATGCAAAATATAGCTCTACAAGTATTATTGGATAGTTTCCTTCTTTTTGTCAAAGCGATAAATTATTTAAAGTGATACGTAAGGGTCCAAATAAAAATATTGCAACGCAACAGAAACATTCAATTTGAACTAGCCGCTGAAAACACTTCGCTGTTGTCAGTGCTCACTAGTTTTTTTTTTTTTTTTTTTTGGGGGGGGGGGTCTTTTCTTATCAGACGATATAACTAACGACCAAAACAATTGGTAAAAATTAGCTAATATATTTCAATAAATAGCATGATACGCTATGAACTATTCTTTTAATATTCTTTAGAATGATATTTGCCTTAAAATGTTAAATCCAATAAAGCTAGGCACTGTATCACTGCGAATATAATGTTCCTCAAAAAGGCGACATGAGAATAATATAATCATATTTATAAACAATTATAGAAGAACATGGCTTAAAATCTGAAGGAACACCCTTCACCCTTTATTCCTGCTTTTTTATTGCTTAAAATTATACTCAACGTAATATTCTACTTTTGGTGTAATTTGTATTTTGTCACAATTAATGAACACGTATTTCCTGCCATGTATTCAATTTATAATTCTATTTCTCAAATTTGCTCGTTTTTGATATTACGTGACACATTCAATAAGTATGAATTGCGACATGATTGATTCAATCTTCAGTACATGATTTCTTTAGATTTATTCTAATGCAATTATACAGCTTTATGATTTCTTAAAGTTAATATTTAAATCACGTTAACAGTATAATGTAACAAAGTTGCCCTTATTAAATAAAGGATGGCAGCTCTGGCCACCTGCCCTCCTCACTTGCGTATATTCTAATGTAATTGAGACGCCAAGAGGACAAGTACACAAAAAGAGATTAACCTTCTAGATACAGTAATGACAAAGAGCATAATTCATCATCGACTGACATCGAATTATGTTATTAGACCTTCCGAAGTCTCAGTCTCACTGAGCGAGATTACATTAGTTGTACTAGAACTACCTATGGAGAAAATTGCTTCGATTCATTATTTCCGCCATTGATGGGGAGATTAAGCGGTAGGGATGTGTTTCCTGGCTCGGTGTGTGGCAAAATCTTTGTTATTTCTCATCGAGTATTTGTTTGAAAAGTATTAGTAAATTCGTATGTAAGATAGTGAAAAGTTGACATATCAATATTCCTAAACGTTAAAGAACACCGAGCAGTTTGCTTCATGCAAACACAGTTTTGTCTGTTTGTGGTATAAGAGACCACCTAGGTGCATAAATAGGCCTGGGTCCTGCATTTGTAATTTTGGAGAAAGTAGTTTAGAATGTTGCAGAAAATATGAAGTTTGTTGAAAAGAATGAAAACTTTTGTGAACAAAAGATCAGAATTTTGTACTAAACTATAGTTTAAAGCTACCCTGCCCTGTATTTGAAACAATAAATATTTTTACAAGGAAGTACATCCGGGAAAAATTATGATTAACAAATATATAATATACAGGGTGAGTTCGATCGAATCTGCCATACGAAAAGGGGTGATAGAAGAGCCCAAGTGGAGTATAGAACCACCCATTAGCGGTGTCAATTCGTAACCGTAACCGAGTTATGGTATATTTAAGGAAAATTCGCAAAAAAAACAAAATTCTCAGAAAAAGACCAATTTCTGAAGTTCCTGTTGGGTCTACGCACAAAATAAGCACATATTTCGAAAGAGCAGAAAAAATCCTTTAAAATGACATCTTTTTCATCAAGATAGTCGCACTTTATAGCGAGTTACAAGCTTTCAAACACTGGAAGCACTCAAAAATGAAATTTCATCAAACTTTTCAGTCAAAAATTTCAGAAACAACCGTATGAGCTACAACCGGTCAAATGCACCAAAAACTTTCCCATTTCACTAGCTTTCAGATGATACAACAGAAAATCATATTGGGCTTCAAGTTCAGCAGATATTCTGGCTTTTGTTTGAAACAGTATGAAAATCGTCCTTTGTCAGAATATGGAAACCAGCAAAGAGTCAGACTTTTATGTTCTAAATTTTCTATTTCATATAAGTATACTGGTTTATTTATTCGAGAAAAGGAAAATTTTATAACAAAATATTAAATTGTAACACTTTATTAAATTAATAATCACAAGAGAAGATAACACATAGAAACAAAGGCAGTATTACTTTAAAGCGCTTTTCACAAAAAAAAAAAAAAAATCAAAATTAAATGAGTTACACTAACATCTATGAGTACATTTACATGTAAGCAATCCTCAAAATTTCCCAGAGCTACTGGAATTATCATCCCCCACACCTGATAAATGCCCTTGGCCTTTTAAGAGCGAGAACTACCGTCGCTCTCTATGAAATTTCATTTCATAGAGTCCATTCATCCTGTCATTTGGGTCCTATTCCTTGGCCACCTAGATCACCAGACCTGACGCCAGTGAACTTCTTTGTTTGGGGATTCTTGAAACAAGCAGTTTATAGCTCAGATGCAACCAGTTTGCAGGACTTGCGCATTTGGCTTGATGGAGCAGTAGCAAAAGTGAGAAATGAAATTTCATTGAGAGCGACGGTAGTTTTTGCTCTTAAAAGGCCAAGGGCATCTATCTGGTGTGGGGGATGATAATTTCAGTAGCTCTGGGAAATGTTGAGGATTGTTTACATGTAAATGTACTCATAGATGTTAGTGTAACTCATTTAATTTTGATTTTTTTTTTTTTTTGTG